>CAAKHF010021957.1:0-13093 GCA_901007745.1 Hippocampus kuda
GTGTGTGTGTGTGTGTGTGTGTGTGTGTGTGTGTGTGTGTGTGTGTGTGTGTGTGTGTGTGTGTGTGTGTGTGTGTGTGTGTGTGTGTGTGTGTGTGTGTGTGTGTGTGAGCGCCTAACAGCTCACAAGGGCCTCCCATTCTGTCTACCCCTGTTGGTCATTGTTTTGTTTATGTCCCTCTGGATGGGTTGTAACTGGGAAAACAAATTCCTTGTGTATTTTTTACATACTTGGCCAATAAATTGGATTCTGATTCTGATCAGATCACCGTTAAATGACCACTTTATGCGGAAATCTATGTTATTCCAAAGGGCTTGTGTACTTCTTTTTGCACAGAATATCATATACAGCCAGAGCATGTGTCTAAATCCTTTTCTTTACAAAGCTATGATTAAATGGGTCTATATATAAAGTACACGAAATTCATTCATTCATTCATCTTCCGAACCGCTTTATCCTCACTAGGGTCGCGGGGGGTGCTGGAGCCCATCCCAGCTGTCTTCGGGCAGTAGGCAGGGGACACCCTGAATTGGTTGCCAGCCAATCGCAGGGCACACAGAGACAAACAACCATGCACGCTCACACTCACACCTAGGGACAATTTAGAGTGTTCAATCAGCCTGCCATGCATGTTTTTGGAATGTGGGAGGAAACCGGAGCACCCGGAGAAAACCCACGCAGGCCCGGGGAGAACATGCAAACTCCACACAGGGAGGCCGGAGCTGGAATCGAACCCGGCACCTCTGCACTGTGAAGTCGACGTGCTAACCACTGGACTACCGGGCCGCCCGTACACGAAATTATAAAATCAAAAGAATTAAACACACAGATGCAGATTCTGAGAGACATTTCTTTTTGTATTTTTTAAAGCAAATGAAAAGAAACTTTACTCAAAAAGAAAAAGCTGTGATTCCTCAGCTACATTACTGAAACCAAGCACAACAACCCCAGTAGAAAAGTGACATAAATCACTTAAAAAGAAACAACATTAAAAGATTGCAGACGACAAAGTGACAAAGCAGAGTGAAGCGAAACATCTTTTCTAATCTGATGATAAACCTAAAGCCATTTACCACTTAATGCAGCTCAGAAAGTGAAAAATGAACCCGCTGTTAGTGGCTCACTGTTGGGACTCAGGAAAAAAATTATTAGTTGGGACTCAGGAAAAAAATCTATACTTTTCTACATCATTGTGAGAGGTGGGGCGGGAGGAGTCATGGCAATTCCAAGGGCCCTAGAAAATAGTATTCCATATCTACGGTATTGAAGTCATGAGGCCAGATCAATGCAATGCAAACGAGTAATGTATTTTTCTTTGGGCCCTGGCTGAACACCTGTTATTTGAAGAAAAAAACAAATGCTTCAATCGAATGACTTCTATGGACAATTTTAGCGGTAATGTGCCGTTTAAACCATCTGGAAACTTTATTGAACAGGGTTTCTGCTGAACAATTAAACTTTTCAATGTTTTATCCTTGATACAGATTTATTTGGTATCCCAACTTACACTAATGGACAAAATTGGCTGCAGCCTTCCTCCACAGATGTTCAGGTGGACTTGAATTGCAGCTCATAGAACGCTACCTCAGAATGGTCCACTGTTTTTGCTCTTTGCTAGGGCTAGGTGTTTCATCATTCTGTTGCACGACCATGACTTGTGATTGACCAAGCTTTCTCACACGGCGCAGCCCATTTCTCTCCAGAATGCCTTGATAGTCTTGAGATTTCATTGTATCCTGGAGAGATTCAACACACATTGTGCCAGATCGAGCAAAGCAGCCCCAGGACATAAAGGAGCCGCCTCCATGTTTTACAGTAGGGACAATGTTCTTTTCTTGGTATGCTTCATTTTTTCATCTGTGAACATAGAGCTGATGAGCCTTACCACAATTTTTAAAACTGATTTACTTTCAACAGTGGTGTCCTCTTTGGTTATCTTCCATGAAGTCCTCTTTGACTCAAACAATGACGGGTAGAGCAATCTAATGCTAATGTACCTTGATTTGGAGTTCCCCTTTAATTTCTTTGGAGGATGTTCTGGGTTCTTTTCTTACCATTCATATTATCTGCCACTTCAATTTGTCATGAATTTTGCTTCTGCGACCACATCCAGTAAAAAAGTCCGGTGAATTTTTAATGTCTGAATATCTGGAAATGCAGTCATAGGAAAATCAAGCTGGTTGAAGATAGTCTTGTCGTCTTTACCTTAACATGCTTGACTATAATTTTCTTTTTAATCTCTTGTGAAAACTCTCTGCTTTGCGTAATCTGGTCCGTGTTCAGTGCACACACCATGTAGCCAAACACCACAGTTACTACTTGTCCTCCTTTAAATAGGCCGACTGACTGTTTACAAGTTTGAAGACACCCGTGATGCTAACTAGAGAGGCACACCTTGGTTGAACATGTCCTTGTATTTGTATAATTTTCAATCTTCTCTAGGGGTACTATCATTTTTGTACAGGCCCGATTGATGAGTTTATTTTTAAAAATAATTCCACTGAACCAAAATTCAAAAGCAATGTCCGCTTCTCATTGGTTAATTTTCATTACATTTTTATTTATTATTATTTCAGTGTCGGAGGGGTGCCGAACATTTTGTCCACGTGTGCAGTTCCATGACGACTTACAAGTGAAAGGTTTGATCAAAGTTAGAATCTTTACACTTTCCAAAGTGATTAAAATATTGTGACACTGAAATTTAAGTATTGTGGAAAAATACATTTTGTACATCCCCTCTGTGAGCCGTCACCTTACCGTGGTGGATGGGTTTGTGTGTCCCAATGATCCTAGGAGCTAAATTGTCTGGGGTTTTATGCCCCTGGCGGGGTCACCAATGACAAACAGGTTCTAGTTGAGGGACCAGACAAAGCAGGGCTAAAAAAAAATTTAAAAAACAAACCCTAATGATGAATGAGAAATATGGACCTCAGTTTCCCTTGCCCGGACGCAGGTCACCAGGGCCCCCCTCTGGAGCCAGGCCTGGACAATGACAGTGAGACCTGGAAGGGCATGATTGGGAGGAACCCCCCAGATCAGAACTCGAGTGGTGTTTTTTTATTGGACTTCTGTGCTCGTCACGGATTGTCCATAACGAACACCTTGTTCAAACATAAGGGTGTCCATAAGTGCACTTGGCCCCCGGACACACGAGGCCGCAGTTCAATGATTGACTTTGTGGTCGTATTCTCGGATTTGCGGCCGCATGTTTTGGACACTCTGTTGAAGAGAGGGGCGGAGCTGTCAACGAATCACCGCCTGGTGGTGAGTTGGCTCCGAAGGTGGGGGAAGATGCCAGACCAACCTGGCAGACTCAAACGTATTGTGAGGGTTTTTTGGGAGCGTCTGGTGCAATACCCTGTCAGAAGGAGTTTCAACTCCCACCTCCGGCAGAGCTTTTCCCACGTCTCGGGGGAGGCGGGGGACATTGAGTCTGAGGGGATCATGTTCCATGCCTCTATTGTTGAGGCGGCCAATCTGAGTTGTGGCCGGAAGGTGGTTGGTGCCTGTCGTGGCGGCAACCCCCGTACTCGCTGGTGTTAAGCGATGCCGTCAAGCTGAAGAAGGAGTCTTATCGGGCCTTTATGGCCTGTGGGACCCCAGAGGCAGCTGACGGGTATCAACTGGCCAAGCGGAATGCAGCTTCGGTGGTCGCCGAGGCAAAAACTCGGGCATGGGAAGAGTTCGGTGAGGCCATGGAAGCCGACTTCCGGACGATTCCGAGCAAATTCTGGTCCACCATCCGGCGTCTCAGGAAGGGGAAGCAGTGCACCATTAACACTTTGTCCAGTGGGGATGGGACGCTGCTGGCCTCGACTCGAGACATTGTGAGTTGGTGGGCAGAGTACTTCAAAGACCTCCTCAACTCCACCAACATGCCTTCCTTGGAGGAAGCAGAGTCTGAGGACTCTGAGGAGGGCTCTCCTATTTCTGGGGTTGAAGTCACCGATGTGGTTAAAAAGCTCCTCGGGGGCAAGGAGATCCGCCCGGAGTTCCTCAAGGCTCTGGATGTTGTGGGGCTGTCCTGGTTGACACACCTCTGCACCTCTCGTGGTCATTGGGGAGAGTGCCTCTGGAGTGGCAGACCGGGGTGGTGGTCCCTCTTTTTAAAAAGGGGGACCAGAGGGTGTGTTCTGACTACAAAGGGGATCACACTCCTCAGCCGCCCTGGTAAGGTCTATTCAGGGGTGCTGGAGAGGAGGATCCGTTGGGAAGTCAAGCCTCAGATTCAGGAGGAGCAGTGTGGTTTTCGTCCCGGCCGTGGAACAGTGGACAAGCTCTACACCCTTAGCAGGGTCTCCAGGGTACATGGGAACTCGCCCATTCAGTCTACATGTGCTTTGTGGACTTGGAGAAGGCGTTCGACCGCATCCCTCTGGGAGTTCTGTTGGGGGTGCTTCGGGAACATGGGGTACTGAACCCCCCGATACGGGCTGTTCGGTCCCTATACCACCGATGTCACAGTTTGGTTTGCATTGCCGGCAGTAACTCAGAATCATTTCCCGTGAGGGTTGGACTCCGCCAAGGCTGCCCTTTGTTGCCAATTCTGTTCAGAACCTTTGTGGACAGAATTTCTTGGTGCAACCGAGGTGTTGAGGGGGTCCAGTTTAGTGGCCTCAGTATTGCATCTTTGCTTTCTGCAAATGATGTGGTACTGTTGGCTCCATCAAGCAGGGCTCTCCAACTCTCACTGGAGCGTTTCACAGTCGAGTGTGAAGCAGTTGAGATGGAAATCAGCACCTCCAACTCTGAAACAATGGTCCTCAGTCAGAAAAGGGTGGCGTGCCCTCTTCGTGTCTGGGAGGAGATCTTGCCCCAATTGGAGGGGTTTAAGTAGCTTGGGGTCTTGTTCACGAGTGAGGACAGGAGGGATCGGCGCAACGTCTGCTGTGATGCGGACTTTGTATCGGTCTGTCGTGGTGAAGACGTTGCTGAGCCAAAAGGCGAAGCTCTCAATTTACCGGTCAATCTACGTTCCAACCCTCATCTATGGTCACGAGCTATGGGTTGTGGCCGAAAGAACGAGATCCCAGATACAAGCGGCCGAAATGACTTTTCTCCGCAGGGTGTCCGGGGCTCTCTCTTAGAAATAAGTTGAGAAGGTTGGTCATCCGAAAGGGGCTCAGAGTCGAGACGTTTCTCCTCCACGTCGAGAGGAGGTGGCTCGGGCATCTGATTCGGATGTCCCCTGAACGGTTTCCCTCACTGGCAGGAGGCCCCGGGGACGACCCAGGACACGCTGGAGAGACTATGTCAACCAGCTGGCCTGGGAACGCCTCGGGATACCCCGGGAAGAGCTGGAAGAAGTGGCTGGGGAGAGGTAAGTCTGGGCTTTCCTGCTAAAGCTGCTGCCGCGTGACCCGGCCTCGGATAAGCAGTCGAAAATGGGTGGATGGATGGACATTTTGTACATTTTTTTAATATTAAATTGTATAGATAATAAATAACCTTTCCGTGGACCCTGAAAAGACCTTATGGCATGTTCAGAGCAGCAAAGTGGCATGAGCACATGTTGATCTGATCAGAGCACATTGCTTTTGTTTACAATACGAGTATAGACATGGTCCTATGCTAAATCTCATTTGGAGAAACAACAGTTCATAAAGTCTGAAATATGAAAAAGTATGTCAGATGTGCACACACATTTGCTTTAAAAAAGTAATTTAGTGCAACAAATTAACAAACAAGCAATTGTGTTGGTTCAATAAGTTGTTCAAAGAGCAGACTTTGCATACCAAGCCCAATTTGTTAGCCTAAACCCTAAATTGATTGTGTTATTATTCATGTTCCATCATGCAATTTAGAAATCTCTCTCCTTGTGTTATTAGCAGTTCACCAATGCGTAACAAACTTTATGTAACACCTGGAAAGCAAGATTACGTGCAAAGTCATCATTTTAGTTCCAGAGTGAAAAAGTGGGTTTCTCCAAATTTAAGTACTGGTGAGGTGAAGAGTGGGGTATGTTTTTTTTTTTTCCAATTCAAATATCTACTTCACAACCTCATAGGCCACTCTGAACAACAAAAATAGAAAAGAACTGGGTAAAAACACAATACTGTATTGGGTAGTACTCAAGATGGCCTTTCTTTGTTGCCAGACGGTGCTTTGCGTAGACTCCACATCCTCTTTTGTGTGGCCTATCCCAAACCACGTGGGGTGACATTTGTCTCAAATGTAAACCAGGCTCTCTGATATGGCTATTCGAGAATATATGGCAGTGTCAGGTAAAACTCGCCTGATGGATTTAAATACGCATGCAGGCGAGTTGCATTGGTGCCCAGCAATTGTGAGAGTGTAAATTTCAGGGCGTATTCCAAGGTCATTATGTATCCAAACTCAAGCAAGCATGTATCACCAAGTTGCTGTATTCAAATTGCAAATAGATTTCATTTTCCATCATGCATCAGAAAATTGTAAAAACCTCTTTCTTTATTTCGCTTGTCAAAGCTGTAAAACATGCTACAAGCATATTTTTCCTCATATTTATTTTATATATTAGATATACTTTAAAAAAAGGGTTCTATTGTATTAAACCAAGATTGGAACCCCCCTACAAAACACTAGAAATCACGCTAGCTTCGTTTCTTCTCTTATCTTTGTATTTGTTGGTTGTTAAAGAAGACACTTGTTGAGGTGAAGGACTGGTAGGGTAAATGACTGACAACTGAACTGACCAGTTGCCTTTTGGGAGAGGAGCAAGACTCAGTGACACAGATGGTCATTGTAGAAGCTAGTCACAGGCGTTTGTCTTATTAACCTGGCCCACGCAAAAAACAAAACAAAACAAAAAACATTTAACAACTTTGTAGAGCTGTGGTGCCAAGGAACATTGTAATCCAGTATATGTTTGTGCAGATCTGGATTAAGGTGCACTTTCACTTCATGGTGTTTGACTCACTATGGCACCAATGGGTAAATCCACCCTTGAATCAAAAGAGCAACATCCTCCCGTTTGTAAACCCCAACATCATCCGTGAATGTGGAAATTGCTCACTAACTCACAAACTAGTGGAAACATTGTATTCATGGAGTGCGATAGGAGGTGCGTTGTCCACAGGGCGAGCAGCAGAGAGGCCAGATGATATCAGACGCTCAAATTGCGTGTATTAGTGTGCATGGTGTGCATGGTCTGAGATTGCTCTACTTATTATGTACTGTGCTCACCCCAACTATCAGTGACATTGGAGTCTGTCTTTCTTTCCGATTATTTTCATGTTCCCTATAAATGGGATTATCTTGCGTGTTGTCCACTTAAAATGTGCTGTCCCAGGATGCTTTTTATCTACTAAAAATATCATCTGTTCATCTTCCTCGTCCGTCATCCTTCAATGGCAGATATTCCTGACAAATGCAGGTGGCCAATCTAAGAGTCTTCCTCCCCTGTGGAGACAGCCAATCGCATGGCCACAGGCAGATGATCCGTGAGGCCAGCCAACTGTGTGACAAAGCTGAACTCCTCTATTTCCTGGAAAGGAAGGAAGGAAGGAAGGAAGGTCATGATGCTGAATCATTCAAAGTGTCATGTCTTTTCAGGCAGCCGTTTTGTTCAGATAGAGCAGGGCGGCCAAAACTCAAACCACACTTCAGGGCACGGACCAAACAGGATAAACATTTATGCAACAGACTGAAACGCAATGTTTTTGAGCAGAAACCGGACTCAAAACAGACAATCGTTTTCAAAACGAATCGACTTGAACTTAAGATATGCTGTTCTCCTGACAAATATCTGTCAACAACAATCTGTAAAAATACCTGAGAATATACAAATAAATGGTGCTTTACAGTTAAACATAAAATAACGAATCAAAACAAGTCATTTTCTTTGAGCTTGTGCCATTTGGTCGGAGCTGGAAACTTGGCATCTTTTCTTGACAACAGGTTTGATTATGTTGGGGAGAAAGTTCTGTAGGGAGGCATGGTAGGCAACTCGTTAACAGGGTTCGATTCCAGCTCCGGCCTTCCTGTGTGGAGTTTGCATGTTCTCCCCGTGCCTGCGTGGGTTTTCGCCCACATTCCAAAAACGTGCACCATAGGTTCATGGAACACTCAAAATTGTCCCTCGATGTGACTGCGAGTACGATTAGTTGTTCGTTTAAGTGTGCCCTGCGTTTGGTTGGCAACCAGTTCAGGGTGTACCCGGCCTAATGCCCGATGATGGCTGGGAAAGACTCCAGCACACCCGCGAACCTCGTGAGGAGAAGCGGTTCGGAAAATGAATGGATGGATGGAAAGTTCTATGTTGTAGAGAATGTCAGGGTGGAGTGCAGGTGCTCAGTGAGGCCACGATGTGATGTTTTGTTCATTTTCATCACAGAGGAGAGAATCAGTGGTGGTCAGCACCAGCACACAGGCACATGCACGCACGCATGCACGCACAATGAAAGGATGGAATTGTCCATAGATGAGTAGGGAGCGGTGGCAATGATCCTGATGGATTAACCATTTTGATGCGCATGAATGAAGACGAAAACAATTATACAGTAATTGCTTTAAATCAAAGAAAACATTTCAGTTTCTTTGTAATGTTTGGGGCAGCAATTGCCTATTTTATTATTCTTCTTATTATTTTTTGCTGAATGGCAAAGAACACCTTTGTCTTCCTCATTTTGTGCTTTTTGTCTTCATACGATCATCAATACTAAGCATTTATTCACTCGTTCATTAATCGTCTATGCCTCATATCTCCACTAAGGTCGCGAAAGGTAACATACATACTGAATACATTAATTTTACATGAACTATGAAAAATTAGTGTGCATATTAAAAGTGACCATTTACTGGGTGGTGGTTTATTAGCCAGAAATTTGACTTATAGGCGCGAGACGTTTTGTGTCAAACGTGATAGACAGTCATACTTTCCATCTTCTTTCAACATGGTGGGCATACAGTCATTATATTGTGGCTGGTTGGTTGAAACAAAAACACAAAACGAATCATGAAATGTAGACAGGTTTGTTTTGCAGGGCCACTCAAAACAGATGGAGTCAGTGATGCGAATGGAATTTACAATCACCATGTTCTGACACAAGGGGGCATCATGTGATGGGTTTTCTAAACCCCCCAACAAACATATTTTATAATGTGAGAGGATTCCTGTTTATGATATTTTATTACATGTATTCACCCATCGAGCTTTCTGACATATTTAAACTTCTAGTTTAAAAATTTCGCCTGGGAGGACCGCAGTTCTAGATGAACAAATGAACTACTGCAGGCCTTTGATGGGATCAAATGAGGCAAACATCCCATCTGGGAAGAAGGTGGATTGTGATTTTATCCAAAAGAATAATAAGACTGAACAAAACAGGGGGTCTAACGTGTGTGGTATCCCTTTTTCAGTGCAATTGATGCCTTTAAAGATTTTTTTTTAAGATCCAATTAAATTCCAAGAGACAATTTAAATCTTTTTTTTAAATTGGAAATTGACATCTCTTGATGCAACCATTGTCATTCAACATCAGCCAAAGACGTCTTTTAAAATTGATGTCGGCTAATGACACAAATTGCCACAGAAAATCATAGCCGAGCATAAGAGGAAGAATACAATTTGTAAATTCGTTGCGACGATAGCTTTTTATACATGTAACGACAAGCAACACACCATTAATTAAAACAGCGGCACAGCTGTTTTGCTTGTGAAAACTGAGACTTTTGGGGTACAGGTGCGTGATTTGTGAAAATGTTTCTGAACACTGATTTGACTGTAATATTGTTCCTAAACCATACCAATTTCCAATCCTGTTGCAGGCTCTCGTCACTGTACAAGATGTAGTCAATCCGGCGTCCGTTGCCTTTCAGTGGAATGTTTCTTCCCTTCTGGCTCTTGGAGGGACAATGGCTTTTACTGGGAGGAAACACCAGGTACTCCTTTCTGCCCTCCTCATTCTCCATCACTCTAAGTTGATCCAACAGAGATGAAACATGTTTGGTGAACATTTACTACCGAGGAAGATGCTCCATCCAAACATAAGAAATGTCACGGATGAAGCTACAATATTTGCAGCAAAATGGAGTGCTGCAAATATTACCAGATTGGCAATCCGTATTATCTAGCTGTATAACTGTATCTTTTTTTTTACAAAGTATATTGGTTAATACCATATTTTCCACACTTTTATTTCATGAAATGAAAATATATATAGCATAGATTCACAGCAACCGGGAGGATGCAACATGCAACTTTTCTCCAAAGTATCCAATGGATCGCCAAAGCGTGGGCTTCAGCGACAACCAATACCATCTTGTCTAGATTTAGAAAGACTAGAAAGAATAACTGGAACATATTCTGAGTCTGATGACAGCCATGTAATGAGGAATTCTCCACTTCATATTCTTCCAGAGTTGCTTGAGTTATTCACCGAGGACGAAGAATTAAACGGATTTAGTGAGTTGGAGTGAGAATTATTAATTAGGATAAAATTGTTTTGTTCTTTATGCTATAGTTACGTAAAAATGTTCATTATGTTACAATAAGGCGGCCCGGTAGTCCAGTGGTTAGCGTGTCGACCTCACAGTGCTGAGATCGTGGGTTGGATCCCGGCTCCGGCCTTCCTGTGTGGAGTTTGCATGTTCTCCCCGGGGCCTACGTGGGTTTTCTCCGGGTACTCAGGTTTCCTCCCACATTCCAAAAAACATGCATGACAAGCTGATTGAACACTCTAAATTGTCCCTAAGTGTGAGTGTGAGCACGGATGGTTGTTCGTCTCTGTGTGCCCTGCGATTGGCTGCCAAGAAGACAGCTGGGATAGACTCCAGCACCCCTCGTGACCGTTGTGAGGATAAAGTGGATCGGAAAATGAATGAATGTTACATTAATACTGGACACCTTTTCTATTCATAGTTATTTTTCATGTTGCTGAATAACCTTCAATCTTATTTTTTTTTCTTTATTCCTTTATTAATGTTAGAACTTGCCCCCCCAGATTAAATGTCTGTTTTCGATCTAGTATTTTGTAGAATAAATTACTCACAAAAAATGCGACTTATATGTTTTTTTCAACCACATTCTGCATTTATGGGCTGGTAGGAATTACACTCTGGAGTAATTTATAGTCCAGAAAATACGGTACTTAATTGTACGACCAGATAACTACTGCTCATGGTCATAACCATTTCAAAAAAACATTGACATTATGACAAAAACATGACAAAATCAATGACTTACTTTTGTAAACTTTCCGGTGAACTGACTTCATCATCGTAAAGGCCACTGGGATCCAGCAGTGTACCTTTTCAATGGTAGTGAAGAAACACATCACAGTACTTGAGCATACAAGCAAAGAGCACAGTGTCAGATACATTTATTATTATTATTATTGTTATTATTATTATGATTATTATTTTGTTAAGTAGACTTCTTTGCAATATATTACTCCTTGAAATGACCCATGTGTAAAAGAAATAACAATCATACTCTGTAATTTGGTAACATTCTTTCATTTTGCTCATCACCTGTAGTTGTTCTTGCATGAACTTTCTCGTCATGATTCTGATCTTGTGTGTCTCCAGCAGGTGGCAGAGAAGGGCTTTCCCTCCAGCGTGCACGCCTGCTGCTAGCATGTTAATCAAGTTAAGGCATGTATTTGAGTACCTATGTGCCAAGTCTCTGTTGGATTATTGACCTTGTTTGCTGCTCATGCCCTAGTGTTATTTTCTAGACCTCTTGGTCTCAATATTGACGATTTTCCTCTCTCGTCTCTCACTTTGTAATTGTTTATATTATTTTGTCATTTCATTTATATTATTGGATTAACTATTTCTTTGCCTTTGCAAGAGCCTTTTGTTAATGTATTGTTTTTCCTGGTTCTTAATGACCAGCGATTTCTGTTCGAACCTTGTTGGTGTGCTTTTGTTATTAAATATTTTCTGTACGGATTTTTTTTTTTTTTGTCTACGTTTGTGGGATGCGATCGTCATTCAGTTCGTTCCCAAACTGTGCCATTTCTTGAATGCCACAAGGGCACCCAAATGACAACACGCTTCTCGGAATACAGTTTAAATTAGTGGTAGATTACAATAGAATATTGAATAAAATGAAAAGCTAACTTGTGTTATCACATAAGCATGATTAAAATCGTAGTTTGGTTTACAAATAAGAACGGAAATACATTTAAATGGTGGCAAAATTATTGTCAGTAGACTGTATTATCAATATGCAAATAAAAGCCTCCATGGCACAGACAACATTGTGACAACAACAGACTGCAGACATGAAGAGCAGTGCATTCGCAGGTGTTCACATGAATGTTCCTTGCTGTTGGCACTTTTTACAACTGCTTCGACTGCTAAACAGAATTAACTAGAAAAAATTTCCAAGCATAGAAAGAAATTCAGTGGATGCTGATGCTCATTCATGTTCCCCTCACAATTCGGGGTATAATGATGCAATAACATTGGCAGCATGGTGGTTAGTGGCTCGCTTGAATCTCCCATGCTAAATCTCGCTGTGGAATTTTCATGCTCTCCCTGTGTTGCCTGCTCAGGATACTCCGGCATCCTTATCGATCCGTAATGCATGCTTGGTAGAACAATTCAAGACTCTTGATTGCTCATAGATGTGAAGGTGTGTGTGAATATTTTTTTTGGTCTCTATGTGCCTGACTGGTGACAGATCCAAGGTTTACCCTGCTAGGCCAAAGTGAGCTGGGATAGCCTCTAGCACAAGGCTGCCCATTACGTCGATCCTCATCTACAGGTAGATCTAGGACTCGTCCCAATTAGATCCAAAAGGTGTAGAGGAGAGAAAAAAAACATTTGTGTCTTTGTACATGTTAGTAATATTTTTTTTTGTGTTAATGCACACTGCACCCAAATCATCCTATCAGTCTCATTTTCCCAAAGAAAGATTTTAAAATAAAATAAAATAAAGCAGGTAAATCTTTAACCTAGGGGCGGCCCGGTAGCCCAGTGGTTAGCACGTCGGCTTTACAGTGCAGAGGTTCCGGGTTCGATTTCAGCTCCGACCTCCCTGTGTGGAGTTTGCATGTTCTCCCCGGGCCTGCGTGGGTTTTCTCCGGGCGCTCCGGTTTCCTCCCACATTCCAAAAAAACATGCGTGGCAGGCTGATTGAACACTCTAAAATTGTTCCTAGGTG
>CAAKHF010021958.1:0-24883 GCA_901007745.1 Hippocampus kuda
TGGTGGGGGGGGGGGGGGGGGGGGGGGGGGGGTAGAATAATATCAACACAAAGCACCACACACGAAGGTCCCCTTCCACTCGTGTGTAATCACACGTGATCTCACGAAGAAGAAGAGAAGCTTCCGGATATGTGCCAATGTTACCCGAGTGTTTCCGAAAATGGCCGCAGTATTGTAAAATAATCAGGGACATCTAGCGTTAAAAACAGATTGAAACGGCGCTGTTGGAGTACATTCTGCACTCCTACTTTCCTGCGCTTGGGTCCATATTATTATTATTATTATCACTGTCATGATTCGGTTTGGGACCAACAGGTGGCACTGTAGGGCTCCCCCTGCAGCTGCACACCTGTTGGTCATTAGGTAATTAGTGCTTTAAAAGGACTCCCAGCCCGACCACTCATTGTCCGGTCATTGTTTGCTCTTGGCTACTGTCATGTTTGTTTGTTGCTGTTCCTGTCAGGTTTGTTTCGGTCATGTTTCTGTTATTGAGGTTTTAGCTTCTGCCATGGTTTTGTTTGTTACTTTGGATTTGTTTTGTTCTTGGGACTTTGTTTTGGATTTAGTTTTCTGTTTAATACAATTCAACAAGTACAACCTGCTCCTCCCTCCTGCCTGCTCTTTGGGGTCCACCACCACCTCACATACGTGACAATCACGTTCCCCTTCACGTCTATGCCAGCAAAGACCACTCCTGTGGCACTTCCTGTTGCTACATAATGTTGTTAAGAGGCCAATGATTGTGTTCATGTTGGGTTCTGTTCTTGTATTTTGATGGTCTGACCTTTTTTGGGGGGGGTGGGCTGCCAGATCAGGATGAGTCACCGTGCGGTGCAGTCCTGCAGATGAGGTAGTGTTTGAGGTACTTCCTGAAGCACTTGTCCCTCACACCATATATGATGGGGCTGATGGAGCGGGGCCACACTTGAACAATGATGTAGCAGGCAAACAGTGAGTCCGAGTAGTTTTTGGGGAAGACGCGCAGTAGCGCGTCCTTGACCAGAGGCACAGCATACGTGGTCATACACAGCAGAACCTGAACGCCGTGCAGGACGATGGTCCTCCGAGCCTTCTTGGCATCCTTGCTGGCCGTTTGGGCCGTGAACAGGATCTTGAAGTACGTGAAGAAGATGACCGACCACACTATGACCAGGTAGACGATGTAGGTGATGTCCCGCTTTTGGGTCAACATCGGGCTGGGGAAGGCCGTCTCTCGGAGGCAGAAAATTTGGGACGAGAAGAAGTCCGGCCGTTTGGTGGCCAACGTGACGAAGAGGTCCGGGAAGGCGGAGATGATGCTAATGGTGAAAATCAAGGCGATGAGGAGCAGAGTCCGTCTGACCGTGCAGATGCGGGCGTGGTGAAGCGGAAGACGCACGGCCACATAGCATTCACCCGCCATGCACGCCAGGATGAGGGGCGTGTTCTCGGTGGTGATGATGGCCATTAGGATGAAAGGGGCGCACGATAAGGCGGTGATCCTGTAGAGGGCGTAGCTGATGACAAACAGGGTGATGCCCACGCTCATCTGGATCATGTCGTTCACAACCAGGGTGAAGAAAAGGATGTAGCGTGGGTTGTAGTAGAAGATCTGGAAGACAGCGAGTTGGAACAAGATGACGCTCGATCCCAATTCATCCTAACACCACAAAGGGGGCAAACATCCATCCAACCATTCATTTTCTAATCCGCTTATCCTCACGAAGGTCGCGGAGTGTGCTTGAGCCTATCCCATCTGCCTTCGGGCAGTAGGCAGGGTACACACCGAACTGGTTGCCAGCCAGCGAACAAACTGCCCAAGTCAAAACATCATCAATCTCACATACCCCTCACCAAACGGTGTGTTCCTCAAGGCTCTGATCTCGGCCTTGTCCTTCTTTTCCCACTTGGTCCAATATCCAGAACATTTTTTTTATGAGTTCCACTGTACCCAGATGCCACCCACCCAAACCCCTGAGCATGTCCCTGAAAGCTTTGTGGAAACCACAACCTGCTTTATGTTCAACTTCCGCCAATTAAATAGCACTTAAAACTGAGCTTCTGGCACTCAGAAGACAATCAACCTAAAAATCTAAAGACCAAATGCCCCCTAAAAGGGTGTTCCACAAGGCTCTGTTCTCAGCCTTGTCGTCAATTCAATTTGACTTTATTTACAGTATATCACACCACATCACAACAAAAGTTGTCTTTGGGCACTTTAAACACGGAGTAGGTTTACTACCTGGTGCTTGCAGAAGGTGTACATGAGGCTGACGTTGATGTAGTTGATTGACAGCCCGATGGCGAGCACCACCACATTCTTGACCACCGCTTTGCCGAGCGAGTCTCGGTACTGGATGACCACGCTCGTGTTGGCCAAGGCAGCGTCCCCCATCTTGACATACGCACGCACACTAACAATAACAGCGGAATAAATTATGAAACATAAGAGTCATTCCAAAATGTGGAGGGTGGGTCACAATTCAAACTTTGATCCAGGTAAAATCTTGTCAATCAGTTGATGGAGTAGGCTAGTGTAACAGCATATTAAGCATTTGTGACAAAAATCTGGTACAAGTTGTTGAATAAATTGGTTGAACAACGTGTAAAAACACGTTGAACATCTTTCCTGCTTCAAGCTTAGCAAAGGATATTATGGGACAAAAAATATCAAATAGTTTTTTATCACAAAGAAATAATCACATAGAAAGCATATGGATGTGATTGCAAGGTAACAAGACAAAAGTGAATGTAAGGCATATTAAGACCAAGTATAATATCATTCATTGGAACAATAAAATAAACCTGCCATTTGACTTCATCATCCTCTCTGCAGAAAATCAATTAAGATGTAAAGCCGATCAGGGAAAAAAGATAACCAGAACAAGAAGAATAAAATAAGCAAACTGAGAAATGACACAGCAAGAAATACACTTCATGAACACTGGGCAGGCAAAGAAAAAAACAAACACACACTTCTTTCAATCACTATGTTATTAGTTACTATCATTATTGATATAATTTTATCATTAATATGATTGGTGTCAGTCTCAAGTTGAAACAATAATAACGATAATATGGATATGTGTGGACCACAACCTGTTTCAAGCATAAGATAAAGATATTAATAATTATTATTATAATATAATAATATTAATAGTAATAATATAGTGAAATGAGACATCCAGATGTTTCCGTAATATGCAGCGACCCACTGGAGGGTTAAAATGAAGACACCACTCTTACGCAAATATGAATCATAAACGACTGCAACATAACTCCCAAACTCCAAATATATGGCATTTACTGTATTTGCAGCAAATGAAAACTGAAAAATACCCCCCCCAAAAAAAAGAAAGACCGAGGTATTTATTTTCTTTTTCTTTAAAGATGTATGATATATTTCCGCGACGTGTATAGAAGAAGACTAAAAGATGAAGCGGATACTCACCCGTGTCAGGACGCACCTCTGACCCCCCCGCCCGCACGCCAGCCATCTTTTATAGCCGAAAGCCACACACACACACACACACACACACACACACACACACGAACACACTCGAGTGTGTTGTCATCTACAGGGTGACATGAAGAATGACGTGTTCCCTCATGAGATCCGCCACGCGTTTTACATGGCGGCTGCTTTGCGTTGGCTCGGCGCCAGTTTGTCAGCGGATCAGGTGTGTGGTTATCTGCCATGTCTGAACGTGATTGTTATTAGAATGAATAAGTGTTGTGAAATATGATCGTTGTAGAGAAGCGGTGGTCTTGCGAAGGTCTGAAAATCGCAGCAGCAGAGGGCCTCCGACAGCAAACCAACATGCCTCCTATTACAACGACTGCTAATAATCACAATAACCACCGCTCCTACACAAGGCTCCAGCACACCCGCAACCTGTGCTTCTACTAATACATGGATAGATGATTTTTATTTGATTTGTTTCAGTCACGTTTGTCGACTGGTTAGCACCTCCGCCTCACAGTGCACAGAGGTGCAGGGTTCGAATCCGGCTTCGGCCTTCCTGTGTGGAGTTTGCATGTTCTCCCCGGGCCTGCGTGGGTTTTCTCGAGGTGCTCCAGTTTCCTTCCGCATTCCAAAAAACATGCATGGCAGGCTGATTGAACACTCTAAATTGTCCCAAAGTGTGATTGTGACCGTGAATGATTGTTTGTCTATGTGTGCCCTGCGATTGGCTGGCAAGCAGTTCCGGGTGTCCTCCACCTACTGCCCGAAGGATCGGCTCCAGCGCGCGGGCGACCCTTGTGAAGATAAGCAGATCAGAAAATGAAGGGATGGATGGATGGACGGACGAGTGGATGGTCTCTATCTGTCCTTGTCGGTTTGTTGATTGTGTCGGTGGTCTCTGCCCAAGTTGAATCTAGTCATGACTTCCTCGTGTTTATTTTGGAATACTTTTGTTATTTGGCTGTTTTAAGAACCCAAGTACATTGTGTGTTTTGTTCCTTTTGTCAAGCAAAGTCATTCTAATATGCCTTTCCCCTCCCCCCCAAAAAAACCACACACACACACACACACACACACACACACACACACACACACACACAAAATGCATTTTATAACAATGGTGAAACAAAATCGATGGATCGGTGAATCTGTGGGTGGCACGGTGGACTACTGGCTAGCACGTCCACCTCACAGTGCAGAGGTCCGGCACCAGCCTTCCTGTGTGGAGTTTGTATGTTCACACCGTGCCTGCGTGGGTTTTCTCCAGGTGCTCCGATTTCCTCCCACATTCCAATAAAAATAATGCCTGGTCGTTTGAACGTTGTAAATCGTCAATGTCAGACTCTGGCCTTCGAGGGCCGCTTTCCTGCATGTTTTCCACCTCTCCCTGCGGCAGCACACTTGATTCAAATGATCAGCACATCAGCCAGCTTTGCAAGGAAATGTCACCAGTGAAAGTACAAAGTAGACTCATAAACATTCAGTGAAGTTTAAAGTCCTGGGGGAAAAAATGCTCAAGTACACAATGCAAGTATTTGCACTTTGTGACTTCTTCCCATCTCTGATAATGAACTGCTTGCCCTTTTATTTGTCCTCCGTGGATTCATCAAGTCATCCGTTCAATGTTCCTGCGAGAATTGACAATCCTTTGAGGAAAAACAACCTGAAAGGTCTCGCGGCGTCTGAGGACTTTTTCCGTTGCCTTCCTAAACTAATGATAATGATGATGACGAAAAATTCGTTCTCCCTTGAGGCTTGCCTTCAGCACAACACAATTTTTTCCCCTCCATGTGGACTGTCAATCAAACAGAAACCCAGAAAGACATGATGTGGCAAAATCTACTTTCACTTTGAATTGCTTGACCTCATCAATCAATCACTCCAGACTGGCTGGATAATGGACATATATGCAAAACGTCACAACATTCAAGTGAATCTCAAGCTTGTAGCGGAGTAGAGAAATGAAAGAATGGTTCCAACTTGGTGCAGGGACAGCAACCTTCAGACGTCATGCTTTAAATAAAAGGAGCGCGTACCACGCAGAATTCTCAGGATGACCACCCCAAAAACGTTGCGAGACCTCAGTGGGACAATCACTGCAGACACCCGATGGATGAATGGATGGATGCACTTGAAGAAATAAATTCAAATCTGGCAGCTCTGTTGCTGGAATAGACACTTAAAAAAATACATGATACATTTTACAGAATAAACATGTTCCGAGTCGACCCAGAATAAGAGTTTTAAGTGGTACGTTAAATATCTCTTTTTGGAATGAGCTAACTCTGCTGCTAATTCAATGAAATATTAAATGCTCGGTCGGCACTGCCTTCTTATGTAAATCTTACGAGAAATGTAAAAAAGCCAAAGGTTAAAAAAAATAGCAACATTATCAACGATAGAGTCCACAACTGGAAAATTTAAACCCAAGTCTAAATTATGTTTTCACTAACTGACGAGACAGTTTGACGTAAATTCGACAGAGAAATATTTGGATTTGAAAATTTGTGAATGTTAACAAAATAACAACAAAATATGAATGTAAATTTCTTCTATTTACTTTTTGATTTTATACTGATCAGACAGCTTCTTGTCAATGTTGTCATCACACATTTTAAACAGTGTGCGATTCGAAATAGTTCCACGTCGATTTCACTTGCACGTCACTTGTGGTGGGCCTGTCTGCGCATGCGCGAGTTTGACGATCATCCATCTTCGGCTATAAAAGATGGCTGACGGGCGGGAATGGGGTCACAGGTGAATCCACCTGACACGGGTGAGTCTTGGCTTGTCTTTTTTTTTTTCTCGTCGACTGCGCACGCGCTCGTACACGACACATCTTTGTGAACGTCTACATCCTATTTTCTGATGATATGATTGCCCCGCAGCTCGTGTGATGTCAATGACGTGCTTCACATTGCTTGCTGTGCTTTCCAAATGACGTAGCGGTGGGCGTTTCGCGCGGGGTCATCATCCGTCACGTCGTTTATCTGTTCACGTACATCTCGTCGTGACAAATGTCGTCGAGCGGCAGAAGAATGGCCAGCTGCTCCGTTCGGTGGTCAAATTGAGTTGCCGGCGTTCGCGCAACACGAGGAGTCCTCCTCCCTGGCAAGTTTTTTTTTTTTTTTTTTTTTTTCCAACCGAACAGGCCCGTCAGTGTTCGCATTCGCGTGACATTTTTTTCATGTTACATTGATTTGGGCAAGTCAATGTCGAAATTCTTGACCGTGTCCTATGTGTTGTGTTGTCTTATTTTTGTTGTTTTGACTTCAAAATGGCGCCGCGTGAGTGGCTGCCTTTCCAGCAGCTCCTATATTTTGTTGTTCTACTTCTTCCTTTCATAACTTTGCTGCTGTGAAATGGGAATTTCTCCATTGCGAGACTAATAAAGGTTTTCTTATCTTAAAATAATGTTCAACAAAATCCTCCATTGCAACCGAATGTTGTTTTTTGTTCTTTGGTAGGCGGCGACATGAGCGGAATCGCATCGGCCAACGCCAGTGCCGTCATTCAATACCGAGACTCTCTCGGCAAAGCGGTGGCCAAGAACCTGCTGGTGCTCGCCATGGGACTGTCCATCAACTACATCAATGTCGGCCTCATGTACACCTTCTGCAAGCACCAGGTTGGACACCGTCTTGGACTTCGGTGGCCCTTTGACTTTGAGCGGGGCTGTCATTAGAGTTCCAACTGTTTTGGTGTAAATAATTACAAGTACATATGTCAAGTTTTTTTTTCCACAGTCATCTTGTTGCATCTCAAATTGCATCTGACCGGGATTTCAAGAGCGTGTGAAATTACAGGTCACACTGGATCTCTCAGGATTCTGATATAATTTGATTAATGGCACTCACGACCTACCCCGCTTAATTTCCTTTTGGAAATCAATGAATTTTACTCGTCAGGGTATTTTAATTATTGGCAGTTATCATTCAATTGATTCAAAGAAAAACAACCTTTTATGGGTTTGCAGGGAAGCTAGGAGGCAAGGCACTAGTGCTCTCAAAAAAAGGGATTTATTTTTCAAAAAATGAAAACGAGGGGCGTGGAATCCCGAAGAATTTTAACAAAAGTCCAAAATAACAAGGGTCAAAGTACGCGCGTTGGACTGCAATACAACAGTGGGCTGACTGCGACTTTCCATGTTCAGATCTTCTACTGGAACCCTCGCTACATCCTGTTCTTCCACCTGGTTGTGAACGACATGATCCAGATGAGCCTGAGCGTCATCCTCTTCGTGGTCAGCTACACCCTCTACAGGATCGCCGTGTTTGTGTGCGCCCCCGTCATCCTGATTGCCATCACCGCCACCGAGAACACGCCCCTCAACCTGGCGTGCATGGCGGCCGAGTGCTACGTGGCCGTGTGTCTTCCGCTTCACCACGCCCGCATCTGCACCGTCAGGAGGACTCTGCTCCTCATCGCCTTGATCTGGACCGCCAGCCTCATCTCCACCCTGCCGGACCTCTTCGTCACGCTGGCCACCGAGCCTCTCGAGTTCTTCTCATCTCGAGTCTTCTGCATCCGCCAGAACGTCTTCCCCAATCCGCTGCTGGTTCGGAAGCAGGAGCTCTCGTACATTGGCTACCAGTTGCTTGTGTGGTCGGTCATCTTCTTCACGTACTTCAAGATCCTCTTCGCGGTCCAGTCGGTCAGCAAGGACGCCAAGAAGGCTCGGAGGACCGTCGTCCTGCACGGCGTTCAGGTTCTGCTGTGCATGAGCACGTATGTCGCTCCGCGCCTCAAGGAAGCTTTGCTCCGCTGGTTCCCCGAGAACTACCCGGACACGCTGTTCGCCTGCTATCTCATCGTTCAGGTCCTGCCCCGCGCCATCAGCCCCATGATTTACGGCGTGAGGGACAAGTGCTTCAGGAAGTACCTCAAGCACTACCTGATCTGCAAGAGTGGCGCTGACTCTGCGGAAATGACGAGCAAGAAAAACAAAACAAACGCCAGGAGCGATAACAAAGACGGATGGCGCGAACAGCAACAAAGCCGCTAACCGGATGAAAAACGCCGACTACTGCAAAGCACTTGCAGTCTGCATCCAGAGGAGACTGCAATGCTGCTCTCGTCAGTCAGCCACCTCGGGGGCTGACATGTTGACATTCTCCCGCCCGCTGCCGTCGACTGGAACGGACCTGCCCTCGGGCTCGCGTCGAAGACGTCGGGACCCAACTTTTTTTCCGGGTATTGTCGAGTGACGGCCGTGATGCGAGCCCGAGGGTACTTTTTCCAGTCATGTAGACTGAAGAAAGAAAAGTTAAGAGTCCAAAACATTGGAGTGTTATAGTCTAGGCTTGTCTGGATTTGGGCTGTTTTAATATTGGCTTGATATAAATTGTTGATCAAGGATTATCAGGGTGTTATGCATCATCTCCCGCATTGAAAAATATATATATTTTATTCATATTACTGCAACTGCGGTGATTTGTTGTCTTTTTCAAAATATGGAAATACTCTACAAAACATTTTGAGGGGAAAAAAAATTAATGTTCCTATGCAGGGGTCGGCAACCAAAATACTCAAATGGCCTTTTTGCCTCCCATGAGAAAATTAAAATCCACACAGAGAGCCACGAATCATAGAAAAGTGATGATGTTAAAACTGCAGATACATTATCATTGTTGTCTTTTGACCAGTATCTAGAAAATAGTGTGTTGCATTTATGAAATTAATACACTGCGACAAACGACATGAAATTTAATTTCTGCATTAAGCAAAAAAAAAAAAAAAAACTTTCAAACTCTAAACAGTCACTTGGTTGAAGCTTTCAAATAAAATAGTCTACGTCTGCTTGAGTCTTTGCATTTCTGAAATTCAAGCAAAACTTGAGTTGCGCACCCGCAGCCAACCAAACTTTCTGTCATTTGAATTCAAAAAGCAACGTCAAATACACTGCATAGTTGCAAAATCGGGTTGCCTCAGCGCACAGAGTCACGGGCAGAGCTGTCATCTCCGGGCAGGGGCGGAGCTAAGCCATGGCCGACGTTTGCCTCGGGCCACCTTGCGTCAAGGGGAAGAGTTTGATCAACCATGATTGTGCGGCGCAGATGATGAAGTTCCGCCTTGCTGCCACCGTGATTCAATCTAAACTGTTGAATCGATTCACGTCTTTTTTTTTTTCTGAACTCGGGACTGCAAGCATTGGAATGCCAGAGCATGGTGAGAAATGAGCACATGAAAGAACTAACTGGATTTCCGCCTGTTTGGCACAGACTGTTAGTTGCACCTTTCCCAATCGAGGGACTCCGCGGGCCTCTCTGCTCGATCTTCTTGACATCATTCAACGAGCATGAAAAGCAAAAGAAGGGCGGCGAGGTTCCCTGGGAGCTTTACCGCTTGCTCTCCTTTTCGCAAAAGATGCAAGTTCTACACAGGTAGCGTTTGCTGGCGCCGCAGGGGAAGGGGTCCCAGTTGCGATCCCAGCTGTCCTCCCCGGCGCCCGGCGAGTGCTTGATGGCCACGCAGGAACCTTGCGCCTCCTCACCCGCGCGCCCGTCGTCTGCCTTCCAAAATGAGACATTGGAAAGCGGGCGGTCGTCGGACCACTTGTAGCCGCCGTCTTGGTACGACAAGCCAATCCAGGCTTCGTAGTTTGCTCCGACCTTTTGCAGTAAAAAGTTCGTTAGGAACTTCTGCTCGCGGGCGTTGTCGATTTGAGCGAAATCACTGTCCTTTTCCTTACAGTCTTGTTTGGCATCGCTCCATCTTTTTTCTTCCGTGGACAAGGCGTAGCAATGTAAATTGTGCCTCACCCAGCCTTCCTTGCAGCACGTCTGGAGTCTCGTTTGATGACCGCTTTTCCCACAAAAGTGTCTGTACATCAAATCGGTGGGCAACTTCAGTCCGTCTGAAAGCTGCCACTGACACTCCTCAATAGCAACTTTCATAGATCGGAGAGCATCGGAGTAAAAGTTCGCGGTGGCGTTGAGTTGTTCAAAGTTGACCTGCATTCCAGCGATCTTCTTCTGCAGGCTTGAGTGAAGTACCGACGTTGCGTTCACTGTAGTCTCGATTGCGTTCATTTCTTCCCTGAGCTGCTGATACCGCTGCTGGAGAAGGTCCACTTGTCGTTGCGTGCTTTCGATGTTTTTCACCAGTTTGTTCAGGAGCATATTTCGGGCTTTCAGTTGTTGCTTCATCTGGTCTAACTTTGAATCGTTGATGTACCAGCCAGCCAAGGTACAAATGAGAATCAACGCAAAACCCACGAAGCAGCAAAAACCTCGCCCCGGCACCCAGGACGTGACGTTGCATTTGGAGGCCTCTTCTTTTGCAGGAGCGTCGTACAACACGCTGACAGAAAGAGAAAAGAAATGCTTGGGGTTGGACGCATCGCAATGCTGGGAGCGCGGTGAGAAATGAGCACAGTGAAGAACCTGGAAAGTCAAGGGACTAGCTCACTGCTGGAGATGGGAGAACAAAATATGGCTGCCGTCCTTGCAGGCCGCTCACCTCATTTCAATGCTGTCGGCACTCAGCCGCTTGGGGTCTCCGACACTGAAACCAAGACGGCATGGGTGAGTCGGCACCCCCACCAAAGTTTTTTTTGTTTTTTTCCATTCCTTAAGTTTGTCAGGGTAACCGCGTTCATAACACAAACGCTCTCTAACGTAACACTTTTTTTTTTAAATATGCGATTAATGCAGGCCCCATTTTTGGAATAACCATGAACTTGGGGCATTCCAGTCGCAATCATGAGACAGCAGTCCACATATGAATTGCCCTTGGACTGAGCAAAAGTGTATCCTAGCGGATACTACATGAATTGCACCTTATTAAAAATATTCATTTTAAATTATCCTGCGGGCCTGATCGAACATCCTTGGGAGTCGGTTCCGGCCCACGGGCCGTATGTTTGACACCACTGGTCTAAAACGAAATGTTAATGCCACCCGGTGGTCGAAAAATAACCTCAACACAAATCTTGTATATAAAATTATAAAATTACTGAATCAATGAAATTAAATATCTATTTAATATATATTTGTATGTGATAAACATATTTGTCCACATTTGTTAATTAACAAGCGTGGAAACATTGAAGATATGTCAATGATCATACATTTAGAAAAGATATCAAGTGAGTTAACTATGGAAAGCGTGGCATTAATTACAACTAAAAATGGCTGGAAGACTGAAAAAGTGAGCAGTGTGAAGAGCTCACCTCATTTTAATGCTCTCCACGCTGAGACGCTTGGTGTCTCCAACACTGTGGAATGAAGATGGAATTGATGAGTCAGCAGCAGCAGCAGCAGATGTTGAGTTAAATGGATCTAAGTTTGCATTTTTTCGTTTTTCAAGGCAACCAAACTGTTTACGACAACTTTGTATTTCTCAAGTAAACTCATCTTCCCAGTTATTTAAGTGACCGTCAAAGAAGGCCATGTCGTTTTTAATGTTCCTGGGTTGGTCACGAGCCCCAGAAACTCTTTCGGAAGTTGTTGTTACATGCCATCTTTTTCCACACGGCGATGTTGCCGTACAGTGGCAGTGGTTACCAGTGTTACCATGAACCGAGCTGGTTAGGGGTCTTGAACCAGGGTCACCTCTGTGACGATCTTAACTACTTGGCCACAGCTGTCCTGCCCCGTCCTCAAGCTCACCTCGTTTCCATGCCCTCGGCACTTGGACGCTTGGGTTCCTCCACGCTGAAACCAAAACGGCACAGATGAGATGACGGCGGCAGCACATGATTTGGAACAAAGGTGGCCTCTGTGGAACGGTCACAAAAACGCTTCGGGAAACCCTTCAAGGATGAGTTTTGCATTCAGCCCATATCTGTTACGTTTTGATTTTTATAAAGTACCGCGTGTGTGCATTTGGCGCTGCCTTCCTCGATCTCTTCTGTACAAAAAAAAAATGGCATTAAAAAGCATTCAACTCGATGTGCTGATACCTGCAGAAACCCTGATAACTGTTGAATTAGCATTTTCTAATCCATTTATCCTCACAAGGGTCACGAGCGTGCTGGAGCTTATCCCAGCCATCTTCGGGCAGTAGGCAGGGGACACCCTGAACCGTTTGCCAGCCAATCGCAGGGCACACATAGACGAACAACCCTTCATGCTCACAATCATACCTTGGGACAATTTTTAGAGTATTCAATAATAATAATAAAAAAAATAATAATACATTTTAATTGTGGGCGCCTTTCTAGGAACTCAAGGACACCTTACAATAAGCAGTTAAAATCACGAATACAATGTTAAAAACAACATCAAATAAAATTATAAAATAAGAAAAAATACAACAAAATAAAAATAATGACTTTATGGTCCGAGTGAATAGGCTTGTCTATACAAATGTGTTTTGAGGCTGGATTTGAAATGTGTTAGAGTCTGTGTTACGAAGGTCAGTGGGGGAGCGTGTTCAATGAACCCGCCATGCATGTTTTTGGACTGTGGGAGGAAACCGGAATACCCGGAGAAAACCCACGCATATGCCAACTCCACAGAGGAAGGACGGAGCCCGGATTCGAGCCCACGGCCTCTGCACTATGAGGTGGACGTGTTATCTCGTCGTCCGTCATGCAGCACTCTAATTTCACGATTATTCTTGATAAAATATGAGGAGGATCTCGTGAACTGTTACCTGTCCTGCGTAGCCTCTGTCGGTGGAGCCAGGGCTGCCGGTTCATCCACTTGCTGCTCATCAACAACATTTTCTGGCTCTTCTGTCTGATTGTCCATACCGAAAACAAAACAAAACAAAACAAAACAAACCCCTCCCACCACCCCACACCAAACTAAAAAAAAAAAAAAAAAAAAACACCCGAGGCTGCGCTTTACGTCCTGGTCATCGTGGCATCATTTACCCGACGCCTTTGCATTGCGTGTGTCTGCCGTCTCGTCAGAGAAACCCGCGCGAGCATGTTCAAGTTGCAGAGTTTTGCCCAATGCCATTTTGTGCAACCGAGCAAGCCGACTTTTTTCAGCGCATGCAAAACGTGTTGTCCGGGACCACATCACCACCACAAATAAACATGACATTATTCGAATCTCCGTCGGCCAACTTTCACACGCTTGTGCGGTTAATCTGACGAGGAGGCCGACCAATCATACAAAGAAGTCTGACAAATGACGTCATGAAGGGCCAGACGTAAACGGCGGCTGCATGAGCGAGGGCCGGGGTGCGTTTCTTTTTTCTCTCTCTTTTTCTTTTTGATCGCTTCGTCTTGTTCTCGCTATGGACAATTGGAGCGAGGAGGCAGAAAATGTTAGCGGCAAGCAAGTGGATGACGCAGCAGCCCCGAGCGAGGCGGCAGAGGCGGCGCGCGAAGACACGTAAGACAATCCCCAAAATCGTCATCATCGTGAGGCATAATGACAAGAACAAAATGAAGTTTAAACGGAGACACGTCCGTGTGAGTAGTTTCTGAGTGAGATGATGCTTTTCGTCAGTCCTTCTCAAACTTTATTTCAATGTAAAGCAGCACAAAAAAAAAAACACTCGATGTACTGTACATGTAAGTTGAGGGGTTCGTTATTTTTCAGTGGATGTCTCTTCTTTACGAATGACAAAAGGAGAGATGGAATCCTTTCATGCAGTTTATTAAAAGGAGAAAGGAAAAAAAAGCGTCTGCACCTCCGAACGGATGAACGAGAACACAACCCCCTTTCAGTAACGAAAACACTTCCTGCTTCTCTTTAGCCAATCAGACGCAGGCAACATAAGAATGTTTCAACAATTATTAAACAGAATATAATTTAGATAACTATAACCTAAAATAATAATATAATTAATAATTTAACATATAACAATTATTTATAACAATAAATAATAATTTAACATCAGCTTACATACACGTCTCTGGGGAAGGAAATAGTTAATGTCCATGAAATGTAAAATACTGTGATTGATTTGATATTTCCAGACGTTGGCGTGTGCTTAGGTGGTGTTGTGCACGTGAATTTTGGTGGCAATTGGTCGTAGTTTTCTCACGTTAAGCCACATTAAACTTTTTTTTTTTTTTTTGGTGTTTTTTTCACACGCACGTGAAGCGTTTCAGACTGTCCCAAAGTTGTGCTGTCATTCCAACCTTTGTCAGAGCTGTCACCACTTCCTTGTGTGACGTAACTAAAAACAGCTGATGGAGTCCGGAGACCTTGAAAATAAGGTGGCGACCCGCAGCTGCGCTTCAACCTGCTTCCGCCATTGAAAGGATGGTTGTCCCCAAGTTGTGTGGGAGCATGTAAGCCCCCTCGTCCCCGATGAAGTTGCAGTCTCCACTCCATCAAAGAGGACAATACAACGCCACAGCGTTCCGCGTGACGTGTACATGTTGGAATGTAAATGTATTCCTATTTGTGTGCTGCTGCTGCCGACTCATCCGTGCTTTTTTTCGTTTCAGCGTTGATGCCTCCAAGAGCCTGAGTGGCAAGAGCATGGAAATGAGGTGAGCTCTTCATCACGGCTTTTCAAATTTTCCATCTGGAAAACTCGGCCTTGTGTTGGGAAGCCGCGCCTATCCGTACACAATCGACCTGCCGGAGATAACGAGAACCCACGGTGTTCTTTTGGCCCAATTTTCATCCATCCTCATTGCGTCATACCTGCTGCTATTAGCTCGTGCTAAGCTAAGCTAAGATAAGCTAAGCTAAGATAAGCTAAGCTATGATAAGATAAGCTAAAATAAGATAAGCTAAGCTAAGATAAGATAAGATAAGCTAAGCTAAGCTAAGATAAGATATATCTTAGCCTGGGTGTCTCCGGTCGGACGTCCAAGTTTGCTTACTCAGAGGCCACATGACAAATCAAAGACAAAGTGCTTAGCAGAGGAATTGAAATCTCATTGTCCGGTTAATGAAAACACTTGTGGGTGTCCCACTCAAAGAAACCATGCTTTCATTGCGATAGCTCCTCAAAAGTGCCACAGTCGAAACTTTACACATGTTTTCACTGTTCAGGGTCTTTAATGTGATCTTTTTCATGCTGTGCTCTGGTAATGCAATGCTTCCAATCTTCCTTTCTTTTTCGCCAGCGTATTGTATGACGCTCCGGACAAAGAAGAGGCCTCTAAAATCCAATTTGGGTGTTGCATGCCCGGGCGAGGTTTTTGCTGTTTGCTGGGACTTGTGTTCACGCTCCTTTCTATCGTGACTGGCTGGTTCATCAACCATTCCAAGTTGGATCAGCTGAAACAACAGCTGAGCTCCCTGGAAGAAAATAATTTACTCGTAGAAAAACTGATAGAAATGGTGCAACGCACACCTGGGCGTGTGGATTATCTACTGGAACAGCATCAGCAGCTAAGGGAACGTCTCGACGCTTTAGACAAAGCTAAAGTTGATATACGAGTGCTACAAAATGCAAGACTGCAAATAGATGCACTGCAGCTCTTTCATCAACAAGTCGACGTGGCGGTGAACTTGCTCAAGGATGATCTGGCCACTGTGAAAAGCGCTGTACAAGACCGTCAGGAGCTTCTTTCACACAAACTGGAGGAGCAAATTGCCACGCTGTACGCCAATTTTTGCGGCACGCCTGAAGAACGAGGCCATCCCATCAGATGCTGCAAGGAAGGTTGGGTGAAAAATGCTTCACATTGCTACTGGTTGTCTAAACGCGTAAGAACTTGGGAAACCGCCAGAAAACACTGTGTTGCAAAAAATAGTCTTCTAGTTCGAATTGATGACTTTGAAGAGCAGAAGTTTCTAACCCATCTTATAAACCAAAGCTACTGGGAGCCAGGAAACGATCGTCTAAGCGATGAGGAGAAAAGAGAAAAAATCACTCCCGTATGGATCGGCTTGTCGGATCAGGAGACGGAAGGTCACTTCATGTGGGTCGACGGGCACCCGCTCTCGTCTCCGGTATTTTGGCGGCCTCGGGAGCCAAACAACATGGCGCAAAGGTATTCTGACGATCTCATCCTAGATTCTGATTGCGTGGTCTTGAGGTTTGACCCTACTGACAGTGACCTGTACAACAGCTGGGATGACCAATTGTGCAGAGGAAAGCGGTTGTACTTTTGTAGAGCTTGCATATTTTGCAATCCTCCCGAACAACCCGGTGTGGTTCAAACAAAACCCAAAGGGAAAAAACCCCGCTTGACCACTCGCTCACTTCGACAGGAAGCCAGACTTCATCAAAGGGCGGCTCTGCACCCAAGTGCAGCCAAAGTTAATTCATTTCTGGCACAGCCATCGGTGATTACTTTTCATGAGTGCAATCAAATCTACAAAACAAAGACAGAAAAGTATGAAAGTTTTTATGACCCACGGTGTACTCATACCACGCGTGAATAAACTTGTACAAAGTAGTATGTTTTATTTCTTTTATGTTTTGCATTGAAAATGTGAATTTAAAAAAAAAACGAATGTCGCCATGTTTAATGACGTATGTCCAACACAGTGGCGCAGATCGATGGCGCAACACGCACGATCTCAATCCTGACATTTTCGCACGATTGTAATTTGCGCTCTCCAACAACACGTCCATTTCTACTCGATGTAAACCTCATTGAGGACGGTAGAGTGTAGTGTGGATATTTGGAGAGAGCTGTAGAGAGACGTCCGTGTCCCGGAAGCAGATTGCTTCGTCACTTCCTGTTTCGTCGCCACACGTGTGTACGTGCCGACCCGTATTTTTATAGTCACGTAGAAAACAAGAACCCAAGACAACCTATTAGTTAGCCATGTTGGAGCAACTGGGTCTGATCGGAACCATCCAGGACGACGAGCAGAGTCCGGAAGAATCCGACAGCGAGTCCGAGCATGAGGTGAGGGAGGCCGGCTCCAGTCGCTCTGCCTGCCCGGGGAAGTTGCACTGCTGGCCGGATCAAGCCAGCGAGAGTGCGTGGAAGCAGTCCTCAAAAGAAAAGTAGAAATTTTGGAAGAAAAACTTTGCTATACAATCGATAGAATGGTCTTTGTCGCCCTAATTTCTGATAGCATTTCATCTCATGTAAAACATAAGTTCTCCAGCAAGTGTGCTGGCACTGAGTTGGTTTGTCATGAAAGTTAATGTGATCAGTTTTATGCACGGAATGGAGTATATAATCCTGTTGCAATGGATATCTCTGTTATTTTTTTTTATTTGCATGCGAAAATCAACCAAGCGACAACAGCAAAATTTGAAAACGTCTGAATACTACCGATTCACAAAGGGCCAGGTAGCTTTGAATAGTATTTTAACAAATAAATCACCGGAAAACAACTACATTTAATGTTACGTTTGCATTTTCTGTATTCACATTTTGTATTCTTGACTTTTTTCCATTGGTCAGGTTGCAATTAAAATTATAACTGATTAATGTGACCTGCTATATGTTTAACCATCAATATATGTCAAACTTTAGTTTACTACACTTAACCAGTTAAAAAAATATTGCATGACAGGGAAAACGGGTGCAAAGATTATTCGACAACTCATCAGTTGTCAAATTAATTCAGAATAATTGTGGTAAATGAATCATTTAAAGACCTTGTTTGATTGAAAGTTGACCACATTCTGTCATTTCAGACCTACAATAGGAAGAATATTCTGATTTATGTCTGTTAGTTTACAAAGTGCTCTATAAATAAAGTTGAGCTGAGTCAATGAGTCCAAATACAACAAGAGAATTAGAAGATTTACCGACTCATTCATGGATGGATGTCAACTGTTTGTGGATGATTTTGAAAATGTTCCGAAACCTAAAATGTTGTTAAACAACAGCCGAAATGACCGTTGAATTTGCTTGAAGTTTGATTGTGTTGCTGAAGTTGTGATGGCCGTGCGTCCCAGGAAGAACCGATCATCCTGAACCGGAAGAAGAAGTTTGGCAGCCAAAGTGGCGGCGCCAAAGACTTCAACCATGACTTTGTGTTTGGAGAACGAGACGCGTTGGACCACGGAGATGACTGGGCCATGGCCGACGTCATGAAGCAGCTCAAGAAGAAGGTACGCCTTGGACATTGCGTCTTTCCCGTCTTGTCGCCATACTAAAAGTTCTTGACATTTTTTCTGGCACATCGTTTTAATTATGTTGAAATTGAACTTTTTGCTGCCTCTGAGCCACGATTCCCTTTATAAAAGAGATCTTTAATCTCAATGGGATGTTCCCGGTTCAATAGAGGTTAAATAAATAAATACCAAAAAAAATAGAAGAATACAAATTAGAATATTTTTGATTAAATAGAAAATATGTTTTGAACATTTTTAAATGGAGAGAGAGAGAGAAAGATTCTCGTCTGGGCTGACATTTGGCATTTTATTGTCATTGTAAACATGTCACAATGAATTTAGGAGTACTTCTCAATCAGGTGGATAAAGAAACCTGACTTTTTTTTTTTTTTTTAATCTAATGGCCGATATGAGATCAATTTCTACCTGTGATAACCTCCGATAACTAGTTACTGTAAAACCCTGTGATTAAAACGGATTTTTTTTTTTTTTTTTGCAAAAAGAATGAAAAAAAAATCCCAAATTGAGAAGAGATGTTATCGATTTTGTTTAATAAGTTATCAAGTGTAGCCGTTAACATTTGATTTTCCTGCTGGTGTGTGCAGAGAAGTCTCACCACTTTGGACCAGAAGATTGAAAAGGTCCGGAAAAAGAGGAAGGCAGAGGTACGTCCCTAATCTACTTCCCATCGGCTGAGCTTCTGTTTCCAGGCGACTGAGTTTCTACTTCCTGTCTGCTGTGCAGGAGAAAGTGTCTGTGGGTGAAGAAGACTCTGCGGTGAAGAAAGAAACGGCTGAGGAGGAGGATGTGAAGCCTTGTGACGAGGACACTGATGACGAGGACGAGTTCAACTCTGATGACGAGCGAGTTCTCACCCAAGCAGGTAAGGCTTTTATTTTGACGGTGTCTCATCTGTTTTGCTTCTGACATCCTGTTTTCTGCCGGCAGACACGCTGAAGGAGAAGCAACGTCGTGGGAGGAAGAGGAAGGCAGACGAGGAGGCAGAGGTAAAGAAGACCAGTTCGCAGAGGCGGAGGAGGAGGCTAATCTTGTCACCGCGAGCGCGTGTGTGTGTGTGCGTGTGTGTGTGTGTGTTTAATGACTCTTTATGTACATGTGTGTGTTCAGGTGCAGTCATTCCACGAAGATGCGTCGCAGTTTGACGACACACTCAGCTTTGACGACATGAACCTGTCCAGACCAATCCTGAAGGTAAACTTGACGGGCAACGCCGGGGATGGGGGAGAAAAAAAAACCCTCAAAATATTTTCAAAAATATTTGAAAAAGGAGAAGGAGGGGAAAAAAATGCAATCCATCAAAATGCACTGGGTTTGAATCTTGGGGGCCGTCTGAGAGTTCGATCCGCCTAACTGAGGTCAGTCAGTGAGCCTTTCACGTACCACTAGAGGGCGCTGATGAGTAGCACACTGACAATGGGCAACGTAGATGAAGGTGAACTGCGGGGAAATCCGCCGCACCGAGGGCAGGTCCGGTTGTGCTTCCTCACCAGTGGTTGTGGCGTCTCTTGCAGGCCATCACGGCGATGGGCTTCAAGCAGCCCACTCCAATCCAGAAGGCTTGCGTTCCCGTCGGGCTCCTCGGCCGAGACCTCTGCGCCTGCGCCGCTACCGGCACAGGTACGCCAACTCCCGGGCTCAACTTATGGAGCAGATGCCACTTTCTTCTTCTTTTTCTTTCTGTCCACAGGAAAGACTGCTGCCTTCATGTTACCAGTTTTGGAGCGCTTGGTTTACAAGCCCAGGACGTCCCAGGTGACCCGGGTGCTGGTTCTGGTCCCGACGCGAGAACTGGGCATCCAAGTTCACACGGTGGCACGGCAGCTGGCCCAGTTCACCTCCATCACGACGTGCCTGGCTGTCGGTACGATTCCGCCGGCGAGCCGTGTGCGCACAGACCGAACGTACTGCATTTGTGTGTCTGTCCTGTGTCCTCGTGCATTTATGTGGCCATGGCTGCACGTCTCGGGCTGTCACTGTTGAACCATTATGGAATCGATGATTCATCAAATAATTGGCTCAAATGCATTAAAAGTGCCTCCCTCCCAATTGCTGCTCATTCACTCCCAAAGACGTTCTTAAACGTCTTTTCAGACTTGGTCCAGAATTGGCTGGTACTGAATGAGTTAAGCAATTATTGTTGTTTACTTGGCATTGTGTAGTCATTAAAAAAACGACTTACCAAACATGAAGCAACGTCACACAAGAAGGTTTGGCATTATACTCACGAGAGGTATCAAAAAATGAATCGTTCATTAATTGACAACCATTTCAGCCTCTCCACAGTAATTATTCCTCTATTTGTGTGGCTGATGATCTTTTATATTTCATCAAGATGACACATTTGCAACAACAATGACCCTATGGACTTCTCTCCAGGCGGTCTGGACCTGAAGTCTCAGGAGGCGGCGTTGAGGGCCGGTCCGGATGTCCTTATCGCCACCCCGGGCCGACTCATCGACCATCTCCACAACACGCCCAGCTTTGAGCTCACGCACATCGAGATCCTCATCCTAGACGAAGCGGACAGGTAGGACGCAACGCGAACAAAATAATTGAAATGAATGTCACATATTTCACATGAACTCCAAAAGCTCATAAAGAATTAACAAAGGACGTTCTTAGTTTTACAAATTTAAGATTGACTTTGTTAATTTTTTTTTCGAGCATTTGCATTTTTACATTATTTTATGAGTCAAAAAAAATGTGAATCCAACTTTAGTTTTGATCATTTTGTCAAAGTCCCAGTTTTAAAATTACAACTCTAAAATGCCCTTTTCTGAAATATATGGGAAATGAAATTGCTTAGCAGTCCCCTCAAAAAATAAAATAAAATAAAAAGAGCTGATGACCGTGTGTGACAGCCATTATTAGCGCTTATGACTTTTTTAAACGCGTGATATATCGTCAAAGCGGTAATCGGCGAGAGAGCTGGCCGGGAAGCGTGGGCCGGCTCAAATGTTTTTTGTTTGCTCGTCAGAATGCTGGACGAGTACTTCGAGGAGCAGATGAAGGAGATCATCAGGCTGTGCTCGTACAACAGACAAACCATGTTGTTCTCCGCCACCATGACCGAGGAGGTATTGACCGTTCATTTTCAGTCAAAGGATTTTCGCTTTGGTGTCAAAATTGGTGGGGGGGGGGGGGGGGAATAGTAATTCTTAATTTAGTTGAAATATCTTCAAGCGTATAAATCCCCACCCCCTCCCAGCTGACATATGCGTTGGCATCACTTTCTATTGAAGATATCCTTTCCACCCGTCACATGACGTCCGCAGGTGAAAGACCTTGCGGCCGTCTCGCTGAAGCAGCCCGTCAGGATCTTCGTGAACAGCAACACGGACGTGGCTCCGTACCTGCGGCAGGAGTTTGTGCGGATCCGAGCCAACCGCGAGGGCGACCGCGAGGCGGTGGTGGCCGGTAAGCGTCGCCACACGCCAGATCCCAACGCTCCTGTCACGTCCTGACATGTCACGCTTGTGTCCCAGCTCTGCTCACCAGAACCTTCCAGGACCACGTGATGGTTTTCACGCAGACCAGGAAGCAAGCGCACCGACTGCACATCCTGCTGGGACTCATGGGCCTCAAGGTCGGGGAGCTGCACGGAGAGCTCAGCCAGAACCAGAGACTGGAGAACCTCAGGTACAGTAGCCAAGACCCCGGGAAGTTTTTGCCGCAGCCTGCCCAATTCGTTTGAGTTCAGGGGCCACGTTCATTTTCCAATCAGATCTCGAGTGGGACGGACCAGTGGATTCCTGACTTTATATTGTGTTGTGTTATTTTTGTTATTTTGACTTCAAAATGGCGCCGCGTGAGTGGCTGCCTTTCCAGTAGCTCCTATATTTTGTTGTTCTACTTCTTCCTTTCATAACTTTGCTGCTGTGAAATGGGAATTTCTCCATTGCGAGACGAATAAAGGTTTTCTTATACAGTGCGCTATAAATATCGACAAGTCCACAGCCTAGCTTGTAAAGTGAATTTATTCATTCACCCCCCACCACCATGAATAAACTGCCCAAAGATTACATTATATGCTACCTGACTGCTTTCAAAAGACAATCTGATTTTTGAGGAAAAATAACCACGAGGACTTTGCGCAGGCGTTTTAAGGACGACCAGATTGACATCCTGGTGGCGACGGACGTGGCGGCCAGAGGTCTGGACATAGACGGCGTCAAAACGGTGAGAAGCTGCATGCGGGTCTCCGGGGATTCACAAACGGAGCGGGCCGCTCACTGACCGCGCACTCATCAGGTCATCAACTTCACCATGCCGTCCACCGTCAAGCACTACGTCCACCGCGTGGGCCGCACGGCCAGAGCGGGGCGCTCGGGACGCTCCGTCTCGCTGGTCGGCGAGTCGGAGAGGAAAACGTTGAAGGAAGTCGTCAAGTCGGCCAAGAGCACCGTGAAGGCCCGCGTGCTCCCTCCAGGTCAGCGCGCGCGCACCACGTTGGGGGTCACACGTTCTTGTAGCAAAACTGCGCTGCGTCCGTTACAGACGTCATCCTCAAATTCAGAGACCTCATTTCCAAACTGGAGAATGACGTGGAAGCTGTGGTGAGGCTGGAGAAGGAAGAGAAAGAGATGGCTGCCTCGGAGGCCAAGGTACACGCGCACGCGCGTGCGCACTGGCTACTTTTTTTTTTTCTTCTTTTGAAGAAAAAAAATAAGTGAGAAGGGAAAGGTGTACATGGCTCCGCTCATCGAGGAGAGCCAAGTGTCTTCACAGGCATGACGTCATCTTGAGACCTTTTTTTTTTTTTTTTTTTTTCAATTCTGTGTGTGCATCGGTGTGTAGTTGAGTGTGGCCCAGAAGCGTCTGGAGGGCTCCGCCACCAACGACACTCAGCGAGTTTGGTTCCAGACGCAGCAAGAAAGGAAGCAGAGCCGCAGTGAGTTACAAGTCATCAAAATGTCACGTGTTGATTTCCATTTTGGCTTCTCCAACTTTAAAACGTTCTCTCCGAATGCCTGGCAAGCCTGTGACGTGATTGTATCCTGCCAACCATGCTTGAAGCTATTTAGTTAGACGTGACACACTTGCGTGTGTGTCTGTGTGTGTGTGTGCGTGTGCGCGTGCGCAGTAAACAAGGCGCTGCAGGACTTTGACTTGGCTCTGCGAGGGAAGAAGAAGCGCGCCAAGTTTATGAAGGACAGCAATAAGAAGAAAAACATGACGGTCGGTGTCTTTGGAGTTTGTTGCAGCACACCATATCCTCAAATTGTACAAGAACGTGTGTGCTGACAGAGGTTTGCACATCACAGGCGGAGGAGCGCGCTCAGTTTGAGATCCTGAAGGCACAAATGTTCGCCGAGCGAGCCGCTAAGCGCGAGCGCCGGCCCAAGAGAGCCCGAGCCATGGCTGAGGATGAGGACCAGGCGCCCCCTAAAGGTTAGAACATGAACGAATGCCTCTCAACGCACCGTGCGCATCCTGCTCACTTGTTGTGTGTGTGTACAGCCAATCAGAAGGGGAGAAAAGGAGGCAATGCGGGACACAAGTCTGCCTTCGACAAAGAATTGACCAACGTCAGCACCAAAGCCCTCAAACACTACAGAGCGGGGTGAGAGTTCCCTCAGGGTCGGATTTGGATGTTGGGGCACGCACGGGGTGTCGTACAATTTCAAGATGGTACATTTTCACGTGGAACGATTGGATTCGATAAGCTCCGGCTCAGTTGGAGAGGCTACGACGCCATGCGTTCCTTGATATTTGAACAAATGTTAACGTGAATGGCAAGACCACGTGACAACACGCAAGAGCTCTGCATTGGCGAAACTATTTTCCATCGGGCCATCGTGCTCTATCGAGACCGATTCATTCGTTGGTGTATTCGCATCTTTTCAATGCAAAATAATTTTCCGACTCAAATGAAGAATTACTTTTGAGAGGTTGACGAATATTTGAATTTAAAAAATGGAACTAAATGATTACTGATTGTTAAAATAGTTGTTGAGAATAATTTGGGAATCAATTAGTTGTCGATTAATCGATTACTTTTGACAGCTCTTGATGCTTGCTGTAAGTCTGAAAATAATTATTTCAACTCAAAGTCATAATGCTTTCATTAAATATGTTTTATTTTCCAGGCCGTCCTTCGCAGACAGGAAACGTCTTGGTATGGACCGCAGGCGCTCAGGAGGCTCCAGGTACTTTCATTTTCTCTTTTCTATCTTTGTGTGCTTCTTTTCTTGTTTTGTTGTCATCTCCTGCTTTTTCTTTTTGTGTTTGTTTTTCTTGTTTTCACATATGTTTGACCTTTGTGGTTGCTCTTGTTTGTCAATCAGGTTCAAGAGGAAGTGAGCAGGCTCGCAAACGTCATTCGCTTGTCTTGGGTCCAAGTCTTTGGTGTTCACGCTCATCTAGTTGTTTTGAAATTAAAGTCAAAAAGAACATTTTTTTGTGACTTCATTTATTTTTTTTACCCCCTTTTTAAATTAATAGCACACGGTTTGACATGGACCCCCCCAACCCCCCCCCACACACACACACACACAAACATAAAACCCTCTGCAAGCCCAC
>CAAKHF010021958.1:26063-43002 GCA_901007745.1 Hippocampus kuda
GGGGGTGTACATTTTGTCTAAAAATGTGTAAAATACCACAAAAGATGCTCATTTTAGTTCATGTGCCGTGGGCAGGATTCATCCGAGTCTCAGCACATGGGCGCCGGCAGCCCCGAGCCGCATTCCCGGAGGGGAGACCTGACCTCCAGCCCTGGCAGAGACCTGCCTCCCTTTGAGGACGAGTCCGAGGGCCTGCTGGGGGACGTCACTCTGCCCGGAGAAGAGGAGGAGGACGGCGATGGCGAGGAACTTATCGGGGACGGCATGGAACGGTGAGGAGCGCTGCAGCAGCTCACAGAGTGAAGTGGAAGTTAATTGCGGCATGCTGCAAATTGTCAAAAGCAGCTCATTGACACCCTGTTCAAAGGTGTGCAGTTTGTCTGTATTTTACCGGAAGATTGCGGCAAAGCACAACTTTTGTCTTAATCGGGCAACTCAACTTCCTTTCAGGAAACAATGAAACCTTGGCCCAACATGAAATAATAAGAAAGCTTAGCTCCCCCGGCCCCCAAAAAGAATTATACTTGCCTAAAAAGAGTGGCAAAGCACATCTTTTGACCAAATGAAGTTCCTTAATTCACAAGTTCTTGGCACTATGCTGTCAAGACATGTGGAGAAGCACAAATTCTGTCCAAATTAAGCACTTTAACAAGCAGTTTCTCAGCGCTAAGATGTCAGAAGATGGTGGAAAAGCACTACTCTTGCGCAAGCTCATCTAGTCACTTCTACGTAGTTCTTGGGCACCATGATGTGTGAAGAACAAGCTTCATGTTTTGTTACTTGAACGCTTAATTCACGTCTCCAACTTGGTGGAATTTTGCAAGCGTTCGTTGGGTTTGTAGAAATGCCGGTGGTCATTTGTGCCTTTTTTGCGGCGCTGCCACAGTGACTATCGGCCCATCCCGGCGCTGGATCGCTATGAGGCCGAAGGTCTGGACTTGGATGAGGAGGACCTGGCCGAACTATCCCCGGGAGCCCGGGCGGCCGCCGAGGAGGCCATGAGGAGGCGCGATCGTGAGCGGGGCTTCGGCACGCGCCTCAGGAGAGGCCTGCTCTACGGTCAGACACGCCCACCCGTCGTGCTGCGCTTGATCGCCTTTTTGCTCCTTTTGACTCTGTCGTACTCTTTGAATTCTTCTTTTGGGGAAGTGCGGAACTGCAGATGTGGAGTCATTGTTTTGATGAACAATACGTGCATGCATGATTTTGTCTGGGTGTTTGTTTGGCTTCCTCAGACAGCGAAGACGAGGACGACGAGCGTCCGGCGGCGCGACGGCGGCGGCTGGCCGAGCGTGCGGCGGAGGGCGCAGCCGAGGGCGACGACGAGGAGATGATTGAGAGTATCGAGAACCTGGAGGACATGAAGGTGAGTTCCGACGGCGGCTGCTAGCCTTCGGCGCACTCACCTTCCTTCTCTTCCTCGTCAGGGTCACACGGTGAGGGAGTGGGTGTCCATGGCCGCCCCCCGCCTGGAGATCTACAACCGCTTCAAGAACTTTCTGCGCACGCACGTGGACGAGAGCGGCCACAACGTCTTCAAGGAGAAGATCAGCGACATGTGCAAAGGTGTGGGGGGGGGGGCTCATCTGGCTGTGCATCTGCAAATAGTTTTGGATTGACATCATTTTTTTAAAATTTTCTTCACGCTGATTTGTTTTTTCAATAATGCTTTGTTGGTTTTGTTTTCAGCATATGGTGTGAAGTGTTAGATGAGCAGTCATTAAGTATTGCGTAATAAAGCAACGTGTGATTGATTCTCAAACGACTTTTTGACCTTCTATAACAGGCGGACAGCAAAATCAATTCATTTCGAATGAAGCCTGGAGGCTCATGATATTTTTTTTCCCCACTTGAATTACTTTTAAAAATGTAAGATGCACTTTTAGTTCGTTTCTTTTTTTTCCTAAAAGCCTTTTCGTTTTTATTTCATCATCCAAATTATCGTCTTACGGGGCTCTGCGTGTGTCATTTTAAACTCAAGTGTGTGTTTGTGTGCGCGAGCAGAGAACAAGGAGAGTTTGGGGGTGAACTATGAAGACCTCGCAGCCAGGGAGCACGTGCTGGCTTACTTCCTTCCTGAAGCCCCCATGGAGATGTTGAAGGTAAACCAGAAGAAACGACACACCTTCTGCTCACTACTCAAACGCTAACCTGCATGTCTTCCCCTTCTTCGTTCCTCCCCCTCCCTGTCAGGTGTTTGACGAGGCGGCCAAAGAGGTGGTCCTGGCCATGTACCCCAAATACGAGCGCATCGCTCACGAGATCCACGTGCGCATCTGCAACCTGCCACTGGTGGAGGAGATTCGCTCGCTCAGGTGAGGGCAACATCCGGGCTGACTGTTGGCATGCTTACAGTGAAAAATTAGAGCAAGACACACTTGGAAAGGGGGTCCAGGTTTTGGGGAATGATGGGGGGGGTCTGATGCATCCGAGGGGGCGGGGCTTTCCATTGTACCGGGTCCACGCTGAAACGGCCAGGATGATCCTTTTTTCGGGGCCGTGCAGGTGCATTGGAAGGGCTTTGCAGAAGATCCAAAATTGGGGGGGTGGGGGAGTAATTATATATATATCTATCTATATATATATATATATATATATATATATATATATATATATATATATATATATATATATATATATATATATATATATATATATATATATGAGGCGTAATAAAAAAAAAAATGTTGGACTTTGTTTTGGTCTGCGTTGAAGCTTCACTTTTGGTCCGGCGGTTGCCATTTCTGGTCTCGTCTTCTCTGCAGGCAGCTCCATCTGAACCAGCTTATCCGCACCAGCGGTGTGGTGAGCAGTTGCACCGGCGTGCTGCCGCAGCTGGGCATGGTCAAGTACAACTGCAACAAGTGCAACTTTGTACTGGGGCCCTTTTTCCAGTCCCAGAGCCAGGAGGTCAAACCGGGCTCGTGTCCTGAGTGTCAGTCGCAGGGACCCTTTGAGATCAACATGGAGGAGGTGAGCGACGACGACGACGACGTCGCCGCCGTCTTTGAGCTTTTATGCCGCCACCTCGTCTCACCGCGGTGACTTTTCTTGAAATTCCTCCAGACCGTCTATCAGAACTACCAGAGGATCACTATCCAGGAAAGTCCCGGCAAGGTGGCCGCCGGACGTCTGCCGCGCTCCAAAGACGCCATCCTGCTCGCCGACCTGGTGGATAGCTGCAAGCCGGGAGATGAGATCGTGAGTGCGCCGCCGCCACAAAATCCGCCATCCGGACGCTCCAAAATCCTTTGTGCTTTCAGGAGCTGACGGGCATCTACCACAACAACTATGACGGCTCTCTGAACATGGCCAATGGCTTCCCGGTGTTCGCCACCGTCATCCTGGCCAACCACGTGGCGCGGCGGGATGAAGGCGTGGCCGTGGCTGAGCTGACGGACGAAGACGTCAAGGCCATCGTGGCTCTGTCCAAGGATGAGTGCATCGGAGAAAGAGTGAGTGAGAGGAAATGGCCGCAGCGCCTCTCAATCGCACAGCTAATAGATATTTGAAAAGAAATAATAATATCACACTTTACTTAAAATTGAATGAAATTAATGGCAAATTTCTATTCGCTTTCCCCCCATGTATTCACAAAATACATATTTTGTATCGAACACACAATAAAATGAATTCTGACATTTGTCAGAATTGTGCTCCTGATTGTAAAAGAGAAGGACCGGTTCGTGAGTACCGATTCCAGGTATCGGTGCGCTCGCCAATCCCAAATGAAAATAGTTGCTGATTAATTCTGACACCTCTAGTGGACATTTTTATTGATTTTTAATAGTCCGGTCTGCAAATCCTTTTCTATGTCCAGATCTTCGCCAGTATTGCGCCGTCCATCTACGGCCACGAGGACATCAAAAGAGCTCTCGCCGTGGCCATGTTTGGAGGCGAGGCCAAGAATCCCGGTAAAATTCTCGTCGCCCGACCGCTCGTCAACCATTTTAGGACTGGTCGGCCATCTCACCATAGTTATCGCGTGCCTTTGTTCAGGTGGTAAACACAAGGTGCGAGGAGACATCAACGTCCTTCTATGCGGAGATCCCGGGACGGCCAAGTCACAGTTTCTCAAGTAGGACATGATGGAAGATGTGCGCACGTGGGGAAAATTTGTTGCCATGATGTCACTTCCTGCGCACAGGTACGTGGAGAAGGTGGCGAGCAGGGCCGTGTTTACCACGGGCCAGGGCGCGTCCGCTGTGGGCCTGACCGCCTACGTGCAGAGGCACCCCGTCAGCCGCGAGTGGACGCTGGAGGCCGGGGCGCTCGTGCTGGCCGACCGCGGCGTCTGCCTCATTGACGAGTTTGACAAGGTACGCGCCGGCGAAACATTAGTGACACATGCACGCAAGTGGCACACTTAAAGGTGCCGTGCGGCGTCCCGCCAAAGCTAACGCGTATGGCGTTCGTGCAGATGAACGACGCCGACCGCACGAGCATCCACGAGGCTATGGAGCAGCAAAGCATCTCCATCTCCAAGGCGGGCATCGTCACTTCGCTGCAGGCCCGATGCACAGTCATCGCCGCTTCCAACCCCATCGGTAAAGTCACGTGCACACGCATGCGCGCAACCACCCGGCGCTAACAGCCAGCGGGCGTATCCTTCCAGGTGGCAGATACGACCCCTCGCTGACCTTTGCTGAGAACGTGGACCTGACCGAGCCCATAGTGTCGCGTTTTGATGTCCTGTGTGTGGTCCGAGACACCGTTGACCCCGTCCAGGTACACGAGCAACACACAAGCAGCGGTTCTTCACGAATGGACCCAGGCAAACACCCACACAATAAAAACAGCACACACAGTCACACACAAATTAGATTTTAATCATCAAAAACAACACACGCGTACACACACAGAACACATTTGATCAAGTGTGTATGTGCGCGTGCACACTGGCCACAGTCGCACTCACTCAACCACACACTTACTACTTTTGTGCTTTTTTAAACTTATTTTGTTTAAATATGGAGTATTTGTCAATTGCAAGATTAAAAAAAAAAAGAGTACACAACACTAAGTCTTGTGTAATAAACTACAATTCTCAAACATTTGACCTTCCTTCTGTTCAGAAATACCCACTTAATGGAAGCTGTAGTTTCAGTTTTTGTTTTTTTACACATTTTTATTTTTAACTTCTTCATTCCAACGAAAGTGCTCTTTCACTTTTCGGTCTGTAGTTCTTTTCCATTAGCTCTAATCCTGCTGCTTGCACAGGACGAGATGCTGGCTCGCTTCGTGGTCGGCTCCCACGTCAAGCACCACCCCAGCAACAAGGAAGGGGGCGTGGCCTTGGAGGAGGTGCTGTTGCCCAACACGTCCAACGTGGCGCCCATCCCTCAGGAGCTCCTCAGGAAGTACATCATCTACGCCAAGGACAGGGTGGGTGGAGCCTCGGGCTGTCAGTCACGTGTCGGTCCCAGAGCCATCTGATTGACAGCCACGCCCACGGTTGTTTGCAGGTTCATCCCAAACTCAACCAGATGGACCAGGACAAGGTGGCGCGCATCTACAGTGACCTGCGCAAAGAATCCATGGTGAGACACACACTTGACACAAACACTCACCCTTGCTGCTGACGCACAGAAAAACACAGTCACAGTTTACAAACTCATATATGTCAGAAATGACACACACACACACACACTCAGGTGGCGATACACACGTTTGTATGCTACGGTGCTTATGCGTCTCACAGGCGACGGGCAGCATCCCCATCACAGTGCGCCACATCGAGTCGATGATCCGCATGGCGGAGGCGCACGCCAAGATGCACTTGCGTGACTACGTGATGGAAGACGACGTCAACATGGCAGTCCGCATCATGCTGGAAAGCTTCATCGACACGCAAAAGTTCAGCGTCATGCGCAGCATGCGCAAGGTATGCCATGGCACCGCGAGCTAGGAAATCAACATTTAAAAAAATCCTCAATAGTCTGATATTTCTGTATTGGACTCGTTCTTCTCCGCAGACGTTCTCTCGCTACCTGGCGTACCGCAAAGACAACAACGAGCTGCTGCTGTTCATCCTCAAGCAGCTGGCGGCTGAGCGCGTTTCCTACCAGAGGAGCCGGTATGGAGCGCGCGACGACACTATTGAGATACCCGAGAAGGATCTGCACGACAAGGTAACAGCGCTCGTAAGCTAACCGCTGCCAAATGCTAGCGTCCGCAGCCAATTGCTGGTTTCAGCTTTTGGAATGGTAAGCTGAAATATTTGAGTCAGTCGTTAAATGTTACCACAAAATGCTAATATTTGTGGCCGAATGCTAAATGCTAACATCAACAGCTGGTTAGTGCTGAAACATGGTCATGTGACTCTTTAACATGTTTGGTACTGATCCGACATCAACTAAAGAAGCCCCATGCTAATTGTTCAGTGGAAAAAAAAACTTGCATATTGCCTATTTTCCTTTGTTAGCAATGAGAGAGGAGAAAAAAAAAAGCATTCTCAAAATTGAAAGGTTTAGTCCCCCCGTGTTAAGTGCAAGTTGCTACCTGCTTAGCTAACGTTGGCCAATTTGTGTTATAGGCTCGTCAGATCAACATCCACAGCCTGTCTTCATTCTACGACAGTGAGCCGTTCCGCACCAACAGGTTCACTTACGACGGCAAGAAGAAACTCATCGTGCAGCAGTTCTAAGAAGAAACAAAACAATTAACCTGTAAATAAGTGTACATGTTCGTTCCTCTCCCTTGTTCTCGATTAAACATGACTTTGTTGTACATGTGTCGGGAGTTCTTTCATAGCAACGTTCAGATCGATGGCAAGCACCAGAGTTGAGAGAAGTTAAATTTGTCTTTTGAATTGCGTGACGCTTGTGTTCCTACAAATATTTCCTGATTAACAGATGACATATGCATGTTCCATAATCAGGTCTTTAACAGCCAAAGATGTGTGCGTATGTGGGTGCGTGGCCACTTTTGATTGGTGGACTGTGACATGGAGCAAAAAGGATCCGCGGTGGCCGAACTCCTGAGAACAGCTTCAATTTAACTGCAATGATACTACATGCCAGCAGAGGGCGTAGTTTTGCTTGTACTCTGACCTGCAGTGCGAGACCAAGTGTAAAAAAAACACCGGTTAAAAGGCAAATAACTGAATCAATATGACCATAAAAATCAAAACAAGACAAGGTACCTAGACTAGAGGCAGTGGCAGGCGTTTTTTAGAATGCGGAAGAGTGTCAGGCTATGAATATGAAGATTGCCGTTACATGTGCGACATTAATTAAACAGCAGTCTAGATGTTTTCATTGAGGCTATTATGACAAGATTAAGTATCAAAATGTTCAATTTGGATGAAAAAACATGACATTTCATACAATAATACATGTACTTTTAAGTATTTGAAATCGGCGGTACTGGCTTGATTATTGGTATCACTATCGAGTCACTGATGGTGTCGTGGGAAAACTCGTCGGACTTGTGTGCGAGTAGCTTGCGATGGGTTCCCACTCAGTGACTGCGTGGTTCTGTATGTTTGCCTTGTGACTGACTGGCGGCCAGTTCAGGGTGTAGTCCGCCTTTCGCCCGTATTCAGCTAGAGTAGGCTGCAGGCTCCAGGATGAGCTGTACTGTATTGAAAATGGATGGACTCACTATCGAATGATACTGGACCAATATCACAAGCATCGAGCAGACTGTTGTACCCAATGACGTTTCCGGTAGCTTTTGGGTGGGCGGGGCTAGCATTCCGAAATGAGACCCGCGTGTGCATTGCTCCACAGTCGCTACTGCGTGCGCCTATATCGGCGAGTCAGTCTCTCGGATCATCGTCCACCTTTGCGTTCTCCATCTGGCGTGCTGCGGGCCCCACGTCAGGATGAGCGTTTCGTCCGAGGCGGGAGTTGCGGCTTTGCTGGCCGCGGCCGCGTTGCTGTGCTCGGTGGCGGCGGCCAACGCGCTGCCCAACCAGCGGCCCATCATCGGTGAGTCCCGGCCGGGGGTCCGTTCGTGGCGTGCACATGCAAGGAATGTTCTGGAAGGTCACCGTGACTAGCGAGATTCATCGCGTTGCGCGGGCGACGTTTTACCTTTGCTTGCCTTCGGTGTGCTAATGGGCGGCTCTGCTAAATCTGAATTTGTTTTCAAAGGTGCAGTTGGAGCCTGCAGGTTTTTCTACATATTGTGACAAGTGGTGTTTTATTTTATTTGACAAAAGTGTGCATTGTGGAAACCTGCCAAGTCAATCAAATGGAATGCTTTGATGACATTCTTGAAAGGATCTTACGACAAAACCTGCAGCCTAAATAGCAAAATCTGAGAAATTGATCATTTCGCAGTGGTCTTCATTATTCCTTGTACACAGACACACACACACACACACACACACACACACACACACACACACACACACACACACACACACACACACACACACACACGTTATAAGCATTTTTGAGGACATGAAATGCATACAAAACTGGAATTTGAAGCTTTTGAAACAACGCGCTGGCTCAGTTTGAACATATTCAACAGTAAATGTCTTTTGAGTTAAATCTATTTGTTTTATTATTCCTTTCCAAATTTTCAGTACAATTTGAGTATGTTGAGGATTCACAACGACCTTGCTCCAAAATGTTCAGGTCAAATAATCCATCCATCAATCAATCCATTTTCAACACCGCTTATCCTGAACAATGCCGTGGGAAGTTGCTGGGGCCGATCCCAGCTGACTTCGGGCAGAAGGCAGACCACACCCTGAACTGAGAGTTGAAATGTTTACTTGAGACAAATTCTGTTGGAGCTCTTTAAATATGCACTTCAAACGAATAAGTTGCCGCATCAATGGGTCTAAGAAATCCACGTGAAAAAAACAAAATTACAGGTATCCATCTTTTTCCCGAGATGTGGGGGAGGTGGCCAAGACTACCACGTTAGCTGCGCCACTGCTTAATGATTGCACGATTGCATGTTTGTGATCAGCAGCTGGCCAAAGTGCGTTTCTCTTTTGCGATTCCACATTTGTCCCGCTTGGTGCTCGCAGGTGTGCTGACGCAAGAAATCCTGCCAGAAGACCCCTTTGCCACGGGATCCTCCTACATCGCCGCCTGCTACGTGAAATATTTGGAGAGCGCCGGCGCGCGCGTGGTTCCCATCAGGTATGTTGGCATGGTGGTTAGTGCCGATGCTTTGCGGCTTGGAGGTGAGGGTTCTTGTCTTAGCTGAGGACTTCCAAAAAGAAGAAAGCCGTTGATGAAGCATGTGAAGCTTTCACAGAACAAACGTTTTGTTTTCACACAAGCACCATTATGAGTGAAATTCGCACCTTTCACAACAGGCTCACGTTGCTTTGAGGCACGAGGGCAGGAATATTTTCTCTTTCAATGATTTCACAGTAGGAACCTGGTCAGAAGGTTTCCTGCCGACTGCCAAATTCAACTGAATGGAAATGTTGTGACAACTGTTTTTCTAGTCTGGTGCTTGGCCCGACTTCTTCTGAAGGCGCAACCAATTCACTTTAAAGCAGGTGCGGGCCGTGCCCCCTCAAATACGAGCGGCCTGACTTGAGTCCATCGGCGAGTTCATTCATTTGACTTGAGCGCTCCAACTTGAGGTGCAAGCGCCGTGTGGTGGCAGTCAGCTCGGCTCGCAAACATCACGCAGCAGTTTGTCAAAGTGGCGCTCCAAAGAGAGGCTTCAGGCTATTTTATGGCACTCCCAGTATAAGTTGACACTCAAACATCAAACCTTGATTTCAAACAAGCAAACAGCATTTTTTTTTTCTTCTGAAGAATGCCCCTGTTAGCTTAATGCTAACATCAAAATGAACATCCCATTGAAGGGCTTGCGACGAGTCATCAATTGTTGCAGTGTCGTAACGGACGGTAGTAACTTTCAACCCCCTAAAATGTTCTGCAAACGAATGTAATTATGACATGCCTCTTCCTAATATCACCTTTATTCTTACGTTTGTGGCCAGGATCAATCGTACCGAAGAGGAATATGTCCAGATATTCTCCACAATTAACGGGTGAGCTGAGCAAGTTGCTTCTTCCCTCGTCGTCGTCGTCTTCTTTGGTGTTGAAAACCTGACAGCATTTTTTTGTTGTTGTTTTGTTTGTTTTGTCCAGGTTGCTGTTACCGGGCGGAAACGTGGACATCGAGACGTCGCTGTCCACGCGAGCGGCCAAGATCTTCTACCGCCTCGCTCTCAAGGTAGCTTCCAAGCGATGCTACGTACTTTGATCCAATTTCTTACGAGTTCCTACCTGCTACAAGCTATGTCGTTTGAAGACGTAATGAGACTTTCCAATCGCTAATGTATTCCGCAAACCTCCTTGCGCCCTCTGCAGGCCAACAACGCTGGTGACTACTTCCCTATATGGGGTACCTGTCAGGGTTTCCAGCAGCTGACTTTGTTGACGGCCGACAGGAACTTGCTGACCATCACGGACACCAAGAGCACCGCTCTGCCGCTCAACTTCACGGCGGGTGAGGCCTTGCGCAAGACTGCCGCGTCGGGCGTGCTTACATATTTTTCCGTGTGTTTCCTGTCTTGCAAGTTCTTGAGGGGAATATCTAACACCGGTGTGAACTTGTTGATGGAAAAAAAAAAGGCCGCTTATATTGAATGTTGTTTTCTGCACCAGTAAGTTGTTGGCATAAAAAATCAACGGTAAGTGGGACATCCGTCAGTTTTTTGGAAGTTCCACGTGTTCGTATAATAACTTATGGCATGAAGGGGAAAACAATTTTATTAACGTTCGCATCACATTTGTTTGGCAGAACTTTGTGAAGTTGTTGTGGCGAACCCTTGCAAGGATGCAAGTCGAAGAATTTTAAAAGTTTACAACCGTGATTAAAGTAGCTCGATAAACCGTCACGCATAATAATTGGCGATTCATTTGCCTTTTCCTCTACAACTGAATGATGAATGTTTAATCAGTCTGACATTTCTTTATTGTAATAGCAATTAAATTAATTGCTTGTGTTTGTCAGAAAATTCATCAAGCCTTCCTACCTGCCTGCCTACCCACTTAGCTTCCTGCCTAGCTAGCTAAAACTTAGCGGCTTACTTGCCAAGCTACTCTCGTCTTTTCTTTTCCCTTCTGTCCAGACTCCTCGTCCAGCCGTTTGTTCCGTGGCTTCCCCAACGACTTGATGCAGTCTCTGTCCGAGGACAACATCACCGCCAACTTCCACAGCTGGAGTCTCTCGCTTCAGGTACTTTGGTCGGCACACATTAGTCTCCGTCTGTGTGTGCCTTGGGTTCCTGCTTTCTAAATACGGTCTCGTCACTGACCCGTCAGAACTTCAGCCGTAATGGCAAGCTGAATAGGTTCTACAAGGTTCTGTCCACCAACACCGACGGCACGACGGACTTCATCTCTACCATGGAAGGTTCTGCCCCCCCCCCCCCATTGTCGAATTCAGGCCAGATAAAAGGTTTTGATCCGTTTGTGTTTGCGTTCTCAGCCCATCATTACCCATTTTACGCCGTGCAGTGGCACCCCGAGAAATCCCCATTTGAGTGGGTGGACAAGCCCGGAATGGTCCACGCCACCCAGGCTGTCCGAGCGTCCTTCTACACGGCCAGTTTCTTTGTTTCAGAAGGTGAATGCAACACCGAGCGGTGCCGACGTGGCTCTTGGTCAGATTTCCACTTTGCCTTCCTTCATTTTTTTTAACCAACCAAGTGATTCTAAACAAATCTGACTAAGGCTTGGCGAAAGTTCCAAAAATCCATTATCAGCCCATGCCAAGTTCAAAAGCAACAGTTTCAAACCCGAATCTGCAGCAGATTCTGGTCCGATCGTCTACTCACTTTGCATGATGTCCTTTGCCTGCACGCCAGACATCGTCATACCCAACTGCCCTTTGCCCTGGCAATCAAGCTCATCTTTCTTTTCACACCTGACACAATGGAATGGGTCGTGATCAATACAACCTATTTTATAATCCAATCAATCAATCAGTCATTATGTTCCTCATGCGTGCCTAATTAAATTACAGCACATGCATTACATTTAAGATTAGCAAAATCCAATCGAAACAAAAAAAATCACTCCTACACTCCTTCAAGCATTCCTTCCTTGCTATTTAGTTAACTGTCCTCCCTTGCCACCTTCCGTTTTTCCTTGGTTTCCTCTGTGCCTCCTTTCCTTTCTGCCTTCCTTCACCATCGTCGTCTTCTCTCTTTCAGCGATGAAGAACCAGCACAAGTTTTCGAGCCCTGCAGAGGAGGAGCAAGCCCTCATCTACAATTTCTCTCCTGTCTTCAGAGGCATCAGCTCCATCTTTGTGCAGAAGTACTACTTCGATTGATACACTAAAATTTTTGTGTGCGTGTGTGCGTGTACACGCGCTGCAAAGTAAAACATGCGTTGGCAATTGTCTTCCACTAGATGACGCCATTTCACACTGACCACTGGACCTAATAAATGTAGCTGGAGTTCAGGGTGTCTTCATTGAATAACATTTTAATAAGTGATAGTTAAAAATAACAATGACATAATACGTTCAAAATAAATCAATCATAAGTCATACACGCAAATGTTAATGACAAATACTGTGCATTAAATTACTTTTTTTAACCTACTTATGTAAAAAAGGAAAAATAACAAACTCAAATGTTTGTTTTGTATGTTTGTGTTTTTAGGGGTAAAAAAAAAATCATAATTCATAATTTCCCTGTTATCTTTCGCCGGCAGCCACATCTACCCGCGCATGTGCTCACTCCACTGTGTGTGTATAGTGGGGATTAGATTTAGTGGCGAGGATTATCCAGTGTGAGGATTTCCCGCCTCTTTCTCACCTGCCAATCATCCTCAGGAGGCCCCTCGAGGAAGATGACACCACCACCATCATCATCGTCTGTGAATTATATTACCACCACCAACCACCTTCAAATGCTTTCAGTCCGAATATCAGAAACCACTGTTGGGATGATGCAATCAAGTGATTGACAGCACCAATCAAATATGACCGTAGATATTTTGTGAATGCTATGTACCTAATCAAGTGTCCATCCCATGTGGAGAACGCCATCCACTTGGAGGCGGACCAGCGTTTGCTGCCATAATCTCGTCTCAGAGCTAACGAGATTGCGGGGCCACGCCAGGACACGAGTGCGCGTTTAATGGGGCGGGAGAGACGTGGACGTGAACCCTCATCTTTGCTAGGCCCGCCCAGACCAATCCAGGAGGGTGCCGAGATGCATTGTCGTCGTCGCCATCAGTGAAGCTACTCCTGTTAACAAAGTTAAGCGGTGACGAGCCCTGCTCTGACTGGCAAGCAAAAAGTGGAGATGTGATCACTGTATGGTGGCAATGGGCTCACTCCACAAGTAACAGTTTTTTTTTTTTAAAAGACAGCATCGAATTGATGTTTACTCTTGACGCAAAACAAAGACAAATGCAGCTCGTTTATTTAAAACAACCACATAACTTGCTTTTGGGTGGTCAATTGTGAAACATGCAACACGCCATTAAGAGGCTAATGAATAAATAACATCAGTATTGGCCGCTTTGAACCAAAATGGCTGACTTCCCGTGTCTTTGGGCATGGCTTCTTGAGACTTTTTTGAGATTCTAATCATGATAGGGGTGTCCACCAAATTTCATGTTGTCAAGTCAAACGGGTTTGGGTTGAAGAAGACTAATCGATGTCAAGAGGGCCTAAAATGGCGACTTTAAACCAAAATGGTTGCCTTCATGCATCCTTATGGATCGAAGGTCTTGAGACTTTTTTGTGGGTCTTCTCATAATTGAGTTGTTGCTCCGAGTAATTGGCACCGGGGGCTAAAACTGAGCTGAATTGGGCACTTTGGGCCAAAATGGCCGACGTCCCGCGTTTTCTGGCGTGGCTTCATGAGCCGTTGATACCGATTTCAAAGCCGATTGCAAAGTCAAACTGGCTTTGGGAGCTGAAACTTTTAATATTACATAATTATTTGCAAATAATTTCGTTGAGAAAATGAAACAATTTCAAAACGAGCCTAAATTTTTAAATATATAAAACAAAAATGGCTCCCTGCTTGTGTTTTTTGGGAATGTCTTCATGAGAATTGTTGCGGTGTGTCTACACATGATCGACACAGTTAGCAAATATCGTATTACAAAGTCCAATTACTAGCTTCGGTGGCTGAATTTCCCCCCAAAAAGAAACCTGGCGTGGCAAGGGGGAGGCTACACTCTCTCTGTCCACTTGGTGGCCCCAATTCACCGAGAAGGTAAAGAAGAAGACGGCAAATGAGCGCGAGGAAGATGACAAAATGGAGGATCCTAATTGGAGTAAGTTTTAAACATTCTCAGTCTTTGTTAGAAGTTAAGTTACTATTATTGTTAGAACAGTTACTTTTGAATTTGCTCAGAAGTGGTTCCCTGTAAAGGTCGGAATGTAACTTTGAATTGTCACAGCAGTAGCTTAGCTGAAAAATCAAACAAACCCCCTTTCCTTTTCAAATCTTCTGAACCTCTAACGTTACTGGCAAGCAAAAGGTAAACATTTGAGAAAGTGGGGGCGAAAAGAGTCCAAATTTCATGCAAAATGAATGAGGCAAATGCGGATTCTTATCACTCTGTGATGTTGAGAAAAGGCTGCATGAATAATTCAACAGAGAAGGAATCAAAAGGGGGAACACTGCCAATGTTTAGCTCACTTTGAAAATGGCAGCGAACTATCCCATTAGCAATAATAATAAAATAAAATGAAAAAGACGATTTTAATAATAACAACAACAACAGTTGTCACTGTAGAAGGTGCCAAACCAAAGTGAAAGAATGTCCACTCACCTACAGTGACAACTTTTTGGCACATTTACTGTCAGTCATGTAACTGGTAAAATATTTAATGCACACCAGTAATATGCATCGTTATATTGTGGTTCAGTTTTTGTTTCTGCATGTTTTTAAATATTTTGGATATATATTTATGGATTAATTTAAGTTTTTAAACCAGATAAAAAAAAATCGAGAAGACTTATCATCTAGAATACCAACCTGTCTGCAGATGATAAAATAAAACAGTACAAAAAAAACAAGCACAAATATGTACAACAATGTCATAATTTTGACAAAAGCAGTGCTTCGCCACAACCTTGTGGCAATCTATGTGACAAGGAACTTAACCTGATTGAGCAGCTTCATTTGGACAAAAGTCATGCTTTGCCGCTATCATGTGACAAATATAGGCAATCATTAGTCTTTTTGAGTGAGCGTCAAATACAGCCTGATTTCTCTTAGCTGCGGTGCATCCACAAATTAACCATCCAAGGGACGCAAGACATTGGAGATGTTTTCTGGGCTTTTCTGATCCAGCAGATGGCGCTGAAGAGCACAATGGCTGGAAAAAAAAAAAAAAGAATAGTGTCAGGTATGAAAGGCGTTCCTGTGGCAACCATGCGCCGCCGCCCTTTGAGGATGGCCGCGGAGATTAAGCAGCTAATGGGATTGACATCTTCGGCCGGGTCAACGAGACGCCGCCGCCAGCTGGACGTGCGAAAACGCTCGGTTGCCAGCAGCCTGCCTGTGATGTTTGCCTTTGATCCCGAGTGGACAGCAACTTAGGTTGATTGACCCGTGTGCCTGTGGTCAGCGGTGTCAGTGGCCTTAATTGCCGCCGCCTGACACCTCAACTTCTCATTGAGTTGCTTGCGCCACGGTGAGGTAGCATGTGACTCGTCATCGGTTTGGATCTCCAAAAACAACACTTGGAAATGATGTCCCATAACGAAACCCCATCATTGAATCAAGAGGCTGTGGCCCTGGAAGTGGCGACATGGAGCGGCCGATGATGGCAGAGTTGCCCCAGCCTGCGACCATGCAACAAAAGAGGCGAGAAAACATCACAATTATCGACTTTCAAAGTGTCTCAAAAAAGGACTGGACCTTGGAAAAGAGGACATATCGTGTCCTGGAAAGTCTTCGAATGAAAGCACGCATGTCATCTCAAAAAGGGGGCATGGCCTGTCAAGTCCTTGAAAAAAGTCTCCTCGTAAAAGAGGATGCGCGCATTCAGGCGCGTCCGCGGTCCATTAGCCATGTTTCCAAAGTGGCGCAGATGAGGACCAAAGTGCATTTTGATCTGATTTGGTGTCCAACATCTTCCCAGCCGAAGCACGGCGGACGGCCGAAAACACACGACACTTCTTTCCCATAAAAGATGCGGAAGAAGAAAAAGAATGGGTCGATGGATGAGGAGACGGAAGATGGATGGGTCGGTCGACAGAAAACAATCGGGGTGGAGAGATGGGTAGGTCGATGAAAAAATATATGCGTGGATAGATCAATATGTGGATAGATAGATGGATGCACAGATGTGGAGACTGACAGGCCAATAATTGGGTGGATGGATGGATACGAACATTTGGGCCTCATTAGAAAAGCCGTGGGTGGCGGATTTTCAAAATGAAAGCTCATCAAAAAATGTGCTTTCATTTTGAAAATTGTGGCATTCACATGGTGATGGTCCCATTAGAGAGGACCTACATTGAGTGATCATTAAAGTGTGTGTGTTGTGAAAATCTAAAAAATGCACAATAATAATCGCAGTCATAATAATTATTACTATGCTGTTGCTCATCGAATGTCTTGCATCGTAAACATGCTCTCATGACGTCATCCATCTAACCCGCTAACCTGTTGTCTCGATGTGCGCTTGTGTGTGTGTTTGCAGGCGCGCTTGTGAGGTGTCGACAGGACGTTTGTGTCATTAAGTATGTCCTCACTAATGGAAGTGACTTTGAAACGTGTGTGTGCGCGTGTAGTGTTGATATTTGTGTGTGTGTGTGTGTGTGTGTGTGTGTGTGTGTGTGTGTGTGTGTGGCTGCCGAGAATAAATCCAACATGAGCATTTCATATCTATATCAAAGGATCTATGAAGGATTCAGGTTTGCCCTTGGGCGCCCCCACGGACACGCACACGCAAACATCAACACACAAGTTGAAATCGACACCAAAGAGAATAGTTTCTAGACCCACACACACCTATG
>CAAKHF010021961.1:0-23721 GCA_901007745.1 Hippocampus kuda
GGTCGCGGGGGGTGCTGGAGCCTATCCCAGCCGTTTTCGGGCAGTAGGCGGGGGACACCCTGAACAGGTTGTCAGCCAATTGCAGGGCACACAGAGACGAACAACCATCTACGCTCACACTCACACCTCGGGACAATTTAGAATGTTCCATTAACCTGCCATTCATGGTTTTGGAATGTGGGAGGAAACAGGTGTACGTGGAGAAAAACCACGAAGGCACAGGGAGAACATACAAAGTTCACACAATCGGGCTGGAGCCGGAATTGAACCCTGCACCTCTGCGCTGTGAAGCCGACGTGCTAACCACTCTACATCACATGATTTAGCCAATGAAATTGTGTATTCAGAGAACCGTTGAGGGTGGGTGTGTGCAAGGTAGGCAGCCATTAAGAGTAACAGTTGGTGAAATTTGCCAAAACCTGGACACTGGAGCAGACACAATAAAGAAATGAGCAATGAAACAACACTTAATTAAAACAAAGGGTGGGCATCCCCAAGGAAATAACACTGCCTGATAACAAAAAACAACGTCAATGTAAGGTCACCCAATGCTACATGTAAAAACAGTCAACAGAATAAGGTGTCCCACCGCTGAATTATACAGTTGTAAAAAAATGAAACGAGAACAAACAGTGAAGTCAAGTCTACACAAGGAAAACTACGGTAACAAAAATGAAACACAGGAGTACTTCCTTTCAACAAAAACACAGTTGCATGAATGGTGCATATCGCTTACAGGCTCAAATACATCATCAACTTGGAACAAAGGAAGAAAAAGCCATAACTCATTGATGATGACGAAATAGGGCAAACTAATCCTGTTCCAGGCGACCCGGTAGACCAGTGGTTAGCACGTCGACTTCACAGTGCAGGGGTATCAGGTTCAATTCCAGCTCCGGCCTCCCTGTGTGGAGTTTGCATGTTCTCCCCGGGCCTGCGTGGGTTTTCTCCGGGTGCTCCGGTTTCCTCCCACATTCCAAAAACATGCATGGCAGGCTGATTGAACACTCCAAATTGTCCCTAGGTGTGAGTATGAGCGCGCATGGTTGTTCGTCTCTGTGTGCCCTGCGATTGGCTGGCTGCCGGTTCGGGGTGTCCCCCGCCTACTGCCCAAAGACGGCTGGGATGGGCACCAGCACCCCTAGTGTGGTTTAAGCGGCTCGGAAAATGGATGGATGGATTTGCATGTGCAATGTATTTTATTTGAATCATTCTACATGTTATTTGTTTGCATTTTCTGATATTGAAATACAGTGTTGACGCTCAAAATACTCTTAATGTTACAGTATTTTAACAGAGTATTAAATCTACACTTTAGAATCACTGCCTTGGTTCTGATGAACGTTTGGGCCTACTACAACACTGCATTTTAACACTGGTTATTCGAAGGCACTTGGAGAACTGAATATTTTTGAGTTGGAAATCGGTGTAAAAAGTTTAAGAACCACTGCCTTAAAGTAACACCTTGTACAGTACATGAAAATATACCCAGGCTGCGCCCCCCCCCTCCCCTCCAGGAAATCGTCATCGAGCATTGAGTCTTGAACATTCAGTGTTGCTTTATTTTCGGGAATATTATTCCGCTTGCTGTGTTTTAAAAGTGGTGCGGAGCGTGGAAGGGAGACTCTCGTAAAGGGCGGGGGGTGAGAGGGGGGGGGGGTTGCTCTTGCGCGCCCGGAGGTGTCTGCCTATCTCACGTTCGCGCTCAAGACGCACGCACAGCGGCGGTTTTAATCGAAATTCACGCAGATTGTCGTCAATTTGGAAAGAGAGAACAAGAAAGAGGGAGGGAGAAAGAGAGAGAGAGCGTGGGGATTCTGCACACATGGATGTGCAGGCGAACACTGCATTAATAATCTGGATTGATTTCACAGCCGGTGCGCAGAATTTGTGGACATAATGGGGAATACGACACCCAAACCGTTCATAGGTGAGCCTTGTGATGACTATTGTGTTCATGGAGAATGCGTGTGAAAGCGTGAGCGTGTGGTTTTGGTGCCATTTCCTCCACTTGAGCTCGCTCGGTTTTTGGAAATGAGCTGTGCATCACGGGGGATCTGAGCATGATTCCAGTGGAGATCCCCGAGAGCCATTTTTACCTCACTGTCATCTTTTTCAATCATCTGTTGCACGTTAATGCGAAACAAATAATCAAATTTGAGTGTTCCCGAAGTGAGCATTTGCAGCCGAGGGTCACCTGCTCACGGCGGTGGTCGTTTTAACGCCACTTTAAAGATGGAACAATCTTATTTGGAACTATTTGTTTAGTTCATTGTAGTACTATTCAAATGATAATGAGAAATTAGAAATCCTTGGTTTTAAAGGCATCATCTCAATTTTTTTGATGTTATTTTACACACTATGGAGAGCAGCGTGAATGTTGTCTCTAAGATTGTAGATTAACTACAACATGCATAATTGAAGAAATGATCCATAGGTATGAATGTGCGTTGTTGTTTGTAAAGCAAATTCATGTGACTGGTTCATGACCAGTCCAGGGTTTACCCCTCCTCTCAACTGAAGTCAGTCGGGTTAGGTTCCAGCTTGCCCATGACCCGAATGAAGACAAGCCTCACAGAAAATAAAAGGAGATCCCACCCTCACATTTAATTACTTAAATTGAATTCAAATTGATTGTTGATCAATCATGCCATGTTTTGTCAGCAGACTAAGGTCATTTAGTGGAGCCCGGAGTTCAAACCAAATATGCTGCATCAGTATTTAGGTGTTGCGCTGCATGCAAATGGCATAAGATGGCAGCAGAACATAAATTAGCGCCAAGCGTAAGTGCTTTCCAATCCATGTTTCCCCATACTAATCATTAAGATCTTTGAAAGTATCTCTATCAAACATTTTTTGGAAACTCATGTTTCTGTGATGTATATTGTTTTACTAATTATAATGAACTCGTATTTATTTGGGTCAGCACAGTGGTCGACTAGTTAGCACGTCCACTTCACAGTGCGGAGGTGCAGGGTTCGATTCTGGCTCTGGCCTTCCTGTGTGGAGCTTGCATGTTCTCCTTATGCCTGCGTGGGTTTTCTCCGGGTACTCCGGTTTCCTCCCACATTCCAAAAACATGCACCGTAGGTTAAGTGAACACTCAAAATTGTCCCTAGGGCGTAATTGTGAGCGCGGATGGCTGTTTGTTCATGTGTGCCCTGCGATTGGCTGTCAACCAGTTCAGGCTGTACCCCGCCTCCTGCCCGAAGACAACTGGGATGGGCTCCAGGATGCCGGCAACCTTGTGGGAATTAGCTCCTCAGATAATGAATGGATGGATAGTTTTTTATTTGTCTCACTTGCTTTTAATGGTGTTAAAATATTCATTTTTTAAAAAAAAATGTTGCCTTTAAATGCTGTTTTGTAACTATGTGACGCCAATTGAGCTACCTTGTGTTTGAAATTTGTGATACAAATAAAGCTGGCTTGCCTTGCTTCGAAGTGTTGGAGGCACATGTAGACAGACAACTATTCACACTCTCATTCCCACCTATTGGAGTCTTCAGTGAACCGAAGGCCTGCCAACTGGAGAGTAGTGAGCAAATTACAGTCAGCGCCTCACACCGGCATTTATCGGTGATTGACTTTCACGCACATACCTCATAGTTTTGTGTCTATTGAGATATATTTACTTCCTTTTGTTATTTTTTTTCAGTTATGACATTTAAAAGTATATTACTTGATAATCGGCTACTGATGCTTTGATTTACTGCCTGCTCGCTTCCCCGCCCCCACTCAGGCTAGATACAATGGGGTGACTGCTACCAGCACCCCGCCGACGCGTGGACTCAATTAGTCACTGTTCAGTGGGGAGGAGCATTCACCGCTTGCATGATACACACTATTTGTATTTATTCAAGTGTCGTCTTTTTATCCCATTATGGAATCTTAACAGTCATTGTGATGAATACAGTAGTTTCAAAACGTTGCTTTCGAGGCCTTTCAACGCAGATGCAATAAAAGGACGATGAAATTCTCATTAAAACCATTAAAGATCATCGCTCTTGTAAATGACTATGCTGATTAGACACTATAGCCTAGAGAGGAAAGAGAATAAAAGTCCTGCTCATATTGATCGATGGGCCTGATATTCAATTTCATCATCCATATTACGTGAAAGTGTCTTGTGCTCGTTCTGGCCTACTGTATGATTGCAGTGTCTCTCCTGCTATATATCAGTGCATCTTTTGCCGCAATGCTATCTGGACCATTTTTTAACGGATTTTTTTCCTGTTTATAGACCATTAAACAAAGTATCACGCTGTGCCGCAAACATGTTGCAAAGCAGTCAGCTCTGCTGGAATACATGCAGCGTGACAGAAGAAGAAGATGACTAATGCTTCATTAACAAAAGAATATTAACAGAGAGACATTTTGACACAATAACCAAGACCAGCAAACCTAGCCAAGAATTACACTGAACCTGTTTGGACACAATGTATAAAACCCCTTCATGACCCAACAATTCCCAAAAAGTATTTAAGTTCCTCGTGATGAAAAGCTGATGGAGGCGTTCTACACAGGACTATCTCATGTCTCTGAAGAGGCGTATTTACAACTGGAGCACCCACTAAATGTGCAAGAAATTTTCACATCCCTCCAGAGCAGTGGTTCTCAACCTGGGTTTGATCGAACCCTAGGGGTTCGGTGAATCGGTCTCAGGAGTTCAACGGAGCCTCTGCCATGGAAGTTAAGACACACCCGACTCAACATGTCAATTAGTTATGACACCCCGCTGCAGATGGTCACATTACATCGCTTGTCCAATTGCTGCTGCGGGAAATTTAGTTCGCTCAGTTGTCAACGTGTGACTGTCGTGATAGTACATTGTGTGATTTTTTTTTTTTTTTAGAATTTTAATACATGCTAACTATGTCGAGAAAAAAAAAAGTTGTCGGACGAATATGTACAACATGGATTCACATGCATCACGGAACGTGATGGGACTCAGCGTTCTATCTGCATGATTTGTCATGCCAAGTTGTGCAACTCAAAACTGAAGTAACACCTCTTGAATCGTATTTTTATGTTTCACTAATGAAGGGTTCGGTGAATGTGCATATGCACCGGTTGGGTTCGGTACCTCTAAGAAGGTTAAGAAACACTGCTCCAGAGCATGCAGGGTCACAAGACTCCTGGTACCGATGATCTGAAAAGAAATTTGTGTAAAGTATACTGGTACATTTTAGCTCACAACCTGTATGATGCCTTTAACACTCTTGCCCAAAAAAGGGAAGAGATTAAAAAAAAAAAATGGCACTGTGTGTAGCTCCACTGCATGGACTACAATATCCTCTTGGCCATCTTGCCTGAGAGGAGCTCAGCCATGCGCCACATAATCCACCGGGATCAGGTGTACTGTGTGCCTGGCAGTATAAGAAAAAATTGAATATTTGGTACAGAACAAACATGTGCTATGTTAAGTTTATACAAAATAATAATTAAATAAATAAATGTTCCCATTCTTATGAAGTTTTAATTCATCTTAGTATGTCACAGTGTTCATTCTATGATGAGATATTTTATAGAACGAACCATAGGCTACCCATGTTGTCCTTTGGGCTAACTAGTACCCGCTGGTACCATTTTTTTAGAACAATGCACATTAATCAACAGAGCAAAAAGGCATCCTTGTTTGTACAGTGTGTCTTTCGTCTCGCTCCTTCCGTCCACCTCCTCCACGTGTACCTGCCCACCCCTCCCCTCTCTGCTTGCAGAGAAGGTGAAAAAAAATTGTGATTGATTCCTCAACTCTGTGAGCAGCCAATCATATTGAGACCAGCTTAGAAGTCCCCTAAAATAAAGAAAAGATTAGCTAATTATCGGTGACAGCCACTATTCGTAGTTAGTGTCACCTTGACGTTTTGAAATCACGATACAACATCAAAACAATAAGTGTCCCATACTTGTGGGAAACCATGGCTGGATTTAGGTTCAGCGGTGATCTAATTACAAAGATCCAGGTGTCGTACAAGGACATCGAAGGTGATGGGATCAACAGTGGCTTAAGTGCTCTATTCAGGTGCATAGAAGACTGTGACAGGATATGCACTGTCAGGGATGCTCAGTGCACTCTCACTGGATCACTTTGAGAAAATCCATTCTTGTGCTTGTGAGTTTTTTCTACCAGGTTTGAAAAATGACATTGTTTTATCTGTTTGAGCTAATGATGTCGCAATTAAGGGAAGAACGTCAATGCGTTAGCATAAATAGATGAAAAGTTTTCTGTTATGTCCTCAGCCAAGGTGAACTTGGGAAAGATGAAGGCCTTGCTGGTGGGGAGTGGTTTGAAAGTGGCAGGAAAAAAAATTATGACAAAATAATTCCTTACAACAGCATTGACTGTCCTCTTTGGCCCCCCATCAGGTGTTTCATCACATACACACATAGCCAAATAGTTTTTTAAAATTTTTATTCCAGTTCATCAAAAGGCACATCACATAACCTCCAACCTTGTGTGGAGAGATGTAACAAGCAGCATTTTCAGACATTGAGCACGTGGTGGTGCTGTGTTTGTGACTGATTTCAAAATGTTAAAGGTTAGTGGCTTACACTTGTTGTTTTATTTATTTATATATTTTTTAAATCAGGGTGTTTTTTTTTTTTCATCCTGTGTTCTCGTTGAATGGCATAAGACTGATTTTTAGGTCGCTGTATTGGTTGCTCATATAGCCAGGACTGATGGGGGAGCTGTTCACCTCAACATCAACATCAACATCAACATCAACAACAACAATCCATCCAGCCATCCATTTTCAACACCGCTTATCCTAAAGAGGGTCTTGGCTGTCGCTGGAGTAAATCCCAGCTGACTTCGGGCAAAGCTCAACAACAATACTTTACGAAAAGAAAAAAAAGTCGATCCAGCGAGGCCAGCTCTCACTGATGCCCATGATGTGGACTCTCTGTTGCAGGGGTGTCAAACATACGGACCGTGGGCCGGATCCGGCCCGCAAAGAGGTTTGGTCAAGTCCGCAGGATAGTTTAAAAATGAGAAATGCATAAAAGACAGGAAATGAATATTTTTAATAAGGTGCAATTCATGGAGTATCCACTAGGGGAAAACACTGTTTTGATCGGAGTAAAATACAACATTGTTTTGATCAGAGAAGAAGACAACAGCAGCCGCAGTCTGTCACTGAGACGGACCCAACAGAGCAGACGCTTTCAAGGACGTGAATACTTTATTCTTTACACATTTAATAGCACTCTCCTTAGTTTGTAAGGTGTAGGCAGGGATTACATTTAGATTTTATATGTACGTGTAAATGGTATAAAAATTCTTTATAATTTCATTTTCTTTATAAATCTCATTTAATCTAAAAGTGCATTACTATATTTTTCAATACCAATTGTTCAAGTTTTGTGCCTTTGTACAATCAGTGGGGTCAGTTACAATGCATATATGTGAATGATAAAAGTTAATTGCACATTTGTCTAAGGAAATTGTAGGTGCTTCAAATGTTTTGTAAAAGATCTGTTTATTAAATTTCAACATTGTCCTATCCTCCTGACTACCAGTAGTTCAAATTTGTCCTCTGTAGAGGACATTTGTGAACCTAAATATCTCCCACCCAGTGCATCCAATCGCATTAACTCCTTTTGCTACTCTAAAGAGGACATTCAGTGCTTTCCAATGATACCAAATTTGTAGGGGTTAGAAAAAGTAAGAAAATGGCTTCCCTCAGTGCAAGCACTTTTTATGGGAAGAGGAAAAGTAATACTTTTTATCAAACACATTTTGTCTTGAAATGCTGTTGGCATTTTAATTATAAGACTTATGAACACGTTAAAGTGTTGTTTGAGTTGTTTTAAGTGTATTTGAGCCTGTTTAAAAAATGTAGTGGGATTTCAAAAATTTATTTTGGAGTCGTCCAATTACTTCACATAGATTGGGGAATTTCAAAATAAATGTAATTGGACAACATTTCTTTTCCTGGTAGTCAGGAGGCTAATGTCCGTGTGCTTCTTTAGACCAAAACAAAGGAAAGACATTATTTTGGTTTTCTATAGCAGAGTATGGTAAAACTTGAATGGTCCGGCCCACTTTACATCTACTGAGGCCGTATGTGGCCCACAATGTGAAATGAGTTTGACACCCCTGCTCTATGCTATGAAGACGCCACAGTGTGTTATGTTGGAATGTAAAAAAAAAAAAAAAAGCATATTCCAAACAATACATATTTTGTAGCAATGCCGAAATTAGGAATGCAATGTGGATGTTGTTTTTTTAATTTAATGCAATCACAGTCATTTATTTTTCTGCATAAAGGCTGAATTGTTTCAAACAGCGGATTTTATTACCCGTATGATATTTTACAGCTCCAGCTGATTTGATACAACATAAATTGACCCAAATTATTCTTGTTTGATTTCTGACCCTTGCTAAATTCAATATAATATGATGTCTTCAGGCAATGCATTGTATGACAACACGATCAAAGATACAGCCTTTGAATAGTGGGAATCTTTCCTAGACTATGAGGATACAATAAAAGGGCCATTGAGTTTGTTTATGCTGCTGGCTAAGGATGTTGTTAGTATTTACACATCAATAAGATCAACATGAGCACGTGAAGACGTGACTTCTCTTGATGTGATTATCTTTTGTCTCGTGCGATGTGACCTTTCCAGTGTTCATTTGGTAAATATTCTTTTGCTACAAGTCCTATTTGGCTTTGGAAATATTTTCTCCTCTGTAAGACCTTCAATTTCTATCACCACATTACTGTGTTTGCTTGTAAACATAACATCAAGGATTACTATCGTAAACAATAGACTTTGGACATGATTACCAGTACCGGTACTTGGAACAGAATTTAGGCAAAAAAATGATTCCCTGAGGTTACTATGAGTCATTTGACCGCGTTTGAACGTTTTCATTATGGCTTAACAAATTGGTATATACTTAGTACATAAAACAAGTACAGTATTACAGAACCTGAAACAGTGTCACAAGAATTTTAAAAAACAAGATAGTTCTATTTGTAGTTGTGTTTACGTATGGAAATACATATGATTGGAGTGTTTGGACAACAAGCTCTTTTGAATGCCGTGGGTTTCATGTTCAAAGAGGTTGTTGAAAGGTGCACAGTGTCAGTGTGGGAAAGGAAGTGTCTAAGACTGTGTGGGCTCACACAAGTGGCCTCTGCCCTCTGAAGCAGTGATTCCCAACCAGGGCGGCGTGGCATATAATGTGCCAAAAGAGATCGTCAGGGGTGCTGTGGGAAGTTGTCCAGTTCCACTTGTTTTTGTCTGAAAATTCTTATTTAATTACAAATATTTCTTTGCTCATCATTCTATGCCGGGGACATATAGTGACAGGCAGAACAACTGAAAGCTCTTTCATTAGATGGGAGACGGTAGAAGAAAAAAAAACCCTTTGTATCCTTCTGTTGTCATTGATACAACCTTCAGACAGCTTTGTCCTGAATTCAACAGACCTGGATTTCACACAAAAGTACAATCGTGAATAAAGGGAGACACAGCCATCATTAATTTTGTATTCATACTTTTTGTCAAATTGTTGTTTGGTGGTGTGCTGTCATGTTTTTCTAATGTAAACTACATGCCTCTGCTTAGTAAAGTTTGAGAAAGGGACTGTGGTGGACCACGAGCACATTTGGGTAAAAAAAATAACCCAATTATGGATGAAAAAGTTTGGTCAAAAAATAATCCACAAAACAATAAATTATTATTATTAAAAAAGGTTTTTGGGGGAGGGGGGCATGGGAGTGGTGATTCATTGACCCCATTTTTAGGGTAGTTCATTGGACTCAACAAGTTGGGCCAAATGAACTCAAGTGGTGGTTGGCCCCTTTTTGTCTAATAATTGGGTGATTTTTGACCCATCTGTTTTTAGAGTGCAGTTAATGTGCACTGTTCTTTATCCAGCAGCTGCTGTCACCATATTATCATGGTTTGACCTTGTCGGAGTTAAAAAAAAAAATGTTGACGTTAAATTCTATTTAAAGAACATCTTCTTTCTGCTTTTACTCAAAATTTGCAGATGCGACCGTTCAAACCCGCCCAGTGGCTAGTAGCCAGTACTACACTTTGCCCAACAATGGGAGCGGATTTGAGAGAAGATCAGCATATCCATTTAGCATCAGTATGGAGTCGCCCCGCTTTCACCCCCACGCCAAAGGCAAAAATATCAGGCTGGATGGACAGCTTCGACGCGCCACTCGCAAGAACAGCTTCTGCAATGGAATCACCTTCAGTCACAAGCCCGTCCACCTCTACGAGAAGGTCAGTTTGCCTGCAAAAAGTCAATCATTGAATATTTAAAGTAGTCCTTTTCACCTAAACACATTTTTAGTCTTTGGCTTTCGACTCAGCATGAGACTCGGCATTGTTTTACTATTTTATTGTGTTTTTATGTTCTCCGTGAGCCATCACCTTTGTGTGGTGTTGGGGTTTCTGTGTCTTAATGATCCTAGGAGCTAAGTTGTCTGGGGCTTTATGCCCCTGCAAGGGTCACCCATGGCAAACAGGTCCAACGTGAGGGACCAGACAAAGCATGGCTCAAAAGTCACCTTATGATGAATAAATATATGGAATTTGGTGTCCCTAAAGCTAAAGCTGTTTTCCCCGTGACCCCCGGATAAGCAGTAGAAAATGGATGGATGGATTACCGTTTTTATGTTATTCATTCATTTCATTAACTGTCTTTGTTATTACCTGTATATGCCTGATTCAGATTTTTTTATATAGCACATTGTATGCAGCATTGGTTGTTTTTAAAGTGCTTTATAAATACAGTTAAGGTGGGTTGGAGATGGCTCTCACTTACTTTCGGGTCAACAGACACATGTTAAATGGCAACTCTTTTTCCTCACTTCCTGTTAGAATGTTGTGTGTCCCTGCATCTGATGTTGTTTTTGGGCTTTTTTTTCCCTTTTGCAATCAGAAATCGATTCATTTTGTGCATGTATCACACACGAGTTAGCTATAGTGGAGATAACGTAACCTAGCTACAAGTATGTACAGTCCTACGGTCGAGTAAATGTCAACAGCACTGGCTGCAATGCCAGGTTTGTCTGTTTTTCTGTTAGTTCCAGAATTTTCCGCCATTGGGCGCAATTAACAGACAAAAGACTTATGTGTTTCCGGGTGGCAGCCATGTTGGCATGGGTGACTTCCCCATCAAAAGAAATGTGCAGACAACGGACAGAGATGGGTAAGCCAGGTACAGAAAGTAAAAACCTGAGCAGTAGCTGCATCTGTGGCTAAAGCAAAATTGTGGCAGGATTTTTACTTTCTGGACCTGGATGACACCTCTGTATGGTCATATGTGTAGGCCATGTGAGCACAAGCAAGAGAAACTTCAAATGTAATGGACAGCATTGATGTATCAACCTATTCATAACTATGGGAATTTTTTTTTTTTTTTTTTTTTTTTTACAAGGGCCATTAGTGTACGCCTATCTCCACCAGGCTATTTCTGGTCCAGTCAAAAGTTGTTTTTTTGTGAAAAGCTTATCAATGGCATCGAATTGTAACAGAGGTGAAAAAAAGGAAGCGCTAAAATCATAACTCATAAAGGCGACCAGATGCGCGCCATTATCCTCTCTCAAGCACCAACATCTATGGGTAGATATTAAAACTTTGGCGTGCTTTTAATATTTTCAGTGAGCATGCACACTTGTGTATCACTTATGTTCACTCACCCCTTACTCAATCAATGTATCTGATTCAGGTGCGGCTTCGTCTCACGGACGTGCACACCGGCTGGAGCGGAGCACTACGATTTGGCTTCACCAGTCAGGACCCCAGCGACTTGATTATATCTGACATCCCCAAGTACGCTTGTCCAGATTTGGTGACGCGGCCCGGCTACTGGGCCAAGGCCCTTCCCGAGAGACTTGCCCTGAAGGACAGCGTGCTGGCGTACTGGGCCGATCGCCACGGGAGGGTCTTTTACAGTATCAACGATGGCGAGCCAATCCTCTTCCACTGCGGCCTCAGCATCGGCTGCCCACTCTGGGCCATCATCGATATCTACGGCATCACTCAGGAGGTCACGCTGCTTGGTAAATGTCACGTTTGCCTGCTTCAACAAACTTCTTCGTCCAGAGCCAGTATACTTAGCAGCATTCATAACACTATTAAAATGATGCACGATACGAGTGCTGTATCATCAATCCTACCTTATGAAGACCTTAAGATAAACAAATCGCATTCCCCCAACGACTTCAATTTGTCAACAGGACACCTCAATGTCATGCACTTGAACAATAATGATGTTCATGAGTATTTATAATGCTTGTGATTGTTCATTAGCATTCCCATTATCCAGTAAATAATAAATAAAATAAATGTATAAATAAATATATTAACGTTAGAAGAGCTTTTTACTATGATATTTACTTTGCTTTAAGTACACATTGTCTTATTATTATTAAAGAAAATTGTATATACATTTAAACAGTTAATATTTCTAGAAGCTCAAACTATTTTTATTATTCTTTTATCCGTAGGAATTTTATCGCACAAAAAATAGCACAATTTATTACAGTATTATTAATAGACATTGGCGGAGATTAGATTCTGACCTATGGTAATTCTAAAATGACCTTTTCTTCAATAGGGGGGAGTAAAAGCAATTCCCCCCCCCCCCACTAAACACAATGTTTAGTGGGATGAGAAAACATGAGATGGGGAAACCAAGGCGAGTCATGTGTCTTTACGCTCCACAACAAAACTAATTGTTTACAAACCGGCAGCAAGCTTCTCTCCTTCAACCTTTTCAAGCGTATCATCCTTTGAATCTGGAAACACATCTAATTATCTTGTTGGGAATGTGCAAGGGAAATTCATTTTTTTACGGCTACTCTGTGATCACTTCATGAGGAATGATGGCAAAGGAACGTGAGCATATTTTTGTTTTCCAGATACTTCAAATAAATACTTCGACAACATAAAAGGTCAACTTGACAGCCTTTGTAGGTTGAAAATGGCTTTGATGTCCGCTAAACCTCAGGACCATATTTACATAGTGTCAATATCTACAGAGCTAATTTAAGAAGCTTCCAGAGAGGGCAGAGAGCAGCTGCGCTGCCCAGTTCCAATGTCAACTTTAGGTAGGAGCATCATTGAGTGAGCAACAACATATAGGAGATATCAAGCCTCCATTTTGTTGAACCTCTCTCACTCATCATGGCTCCTTCAGCAGACTTTTGCCATTTCTTTACCGCGCTTTCTTTGGGCCCCTCTGTGTTTCCTTTTATTCCCACCACCGCCTGCCTTGCAGTTCCCTCCCTTACTGTGTTTATATTCAGTCTGACAGGAGCTATGGCCATGTTTGGTCAAGGCGGCAGATCCCAGGAGCTTTGGTGAGGGGCCAGTGCGCTCATCTGCTATACGCCATCACTAGAAATAGTCATAAAGGAATGGACCATAAGTCAAATCAGACACGACTAGTGCCAGATTAGTTTACGGCACTTGTGTCATGAAATCTTTTCCATGCCGCAGTGTAGTGAGTTGATCATAGGGAAGGAAAGTCATGAAAACGGTAACAAAATGCCCATGAGTCATGTTCTGTTATTTGTATTGAACTAGAAAACGGCCCTGCTCATTATGCAACCTGCATTACGTCAGACTGTGCAAAGTCAACATTCTAAATGTACACGAACACAATTTCGGAGAAAATACGACATCTAAACTGACATAAATCTTCAGAGTTCAAAATGCTGCCATGCAAAACCTCAGCTCAACGAGCATCAATCAATAAAAGTGAGCTTTTCGTTGGCTTTTTGTGACAAATATTCAAAAAGGAGAGCCATGTCGCTAATTTGCTTGTTGCTGACTGCCACCCGACCCTCAATTACCAATTTTGATCTTAGCATGCACACTTTTGATTGGAAATGGCAACTTAACACATTGGATGTTTGGAACTTCAGGAAAAATGTATTCAAAGACAAAGAACGTGAGATGAGACTAAGAATATGCCCCGGCGGCAGACTGACGTACAAAGTTAGTTTACAATGTTTGAATGAAGATCATAATAATTATTTGTATAGACAGGGTGTAATAAAGTTACAGTGGTGTTGTTTTTAGCTGTGTATTGAATTATAGAGATCGAGTGGCATTCTTATCAACAAAAGTCGTGCATTCAGTGCCCTCCACATTCTAATGGACTAAATTTGAGTGAGAGTCGAACAGGTTTATCATAGATTTAAATGTTGCCAATGCAACTTAGTTACTGATTTTAAAATGAGTCCGTTGGGAACAGCGGGCCAAAGCAGTGGAATTTGCAGACGGGTCTACGAGGAAATTACCAAAGCGTGGTATGGTATCGTCACTTAAAGTTGTTGTTTTAACTTCTTTTCACACTTGCAGTCCGATGAGCAATGTAAAAAAGAAAGTAGACTGAACAAGAACCCAAAGGGGTCTCGGTGACACACGCAGATCACATTTTTAGTCTAAGAGCAAGTGAGTCTACAGCACAAAATGTCCTGATATGATCAAGTCACGCATTTTTTCTCCCCATACAGAAAGCACGTTTGCCGAGAGCGTTGGATCAAGCTGCCTGAGCGCGGCCCGCCTGAGTGCCTATCTGCCCCAGAGCAGCCACGACTCGGCCAATTACAGCAACAATCAACTGGAGAACAACCAGGCCGCCGCTGCCAAGATGGCCAACATCCAGCTCAATACTTACACTCAGCTAATCCCTTGCTACTCTTCCAACACATCCTCCGCCACCCCAGCCTCATCTGCCTCCACCGGATTCTCCAGGGTGATCCGCAACCTTCCTTCCCCGCTGGACGGCGACTTGCACTTTCACCCCATTCGCGGCTCCGACATCATACTTTCTGCAGACCGCTCGGCCGCCTGTATTCACTTTCTGGACAGCAGTCGGACTCTTGTGTTCAGTGATCGACCGCTACACACGGGAGAGACTTTATATGTCGAGGTTGGCCATTTGGGTCTGCCTTACTTCGGGGCACTCTTGTTTGGTTTGACGTCCTGTGACCCGGCGAGTCTGCACGCCGGGGACCTGCCGGCCGACCCCGAGGTTCTGTTGGACCGTAAGGAGTACTGGGTGGTGCATCGCGGCTTTCCCATGCCGTGCTCCGGGGACGTACTCAGCTTCAGCCTGCTGCCCAGCGGAGAGGTGCACCACGGGGTGAACGGAGTGGGACGTGGCAGGCTGCTTTGCGTGGACTCTTCTCAGGTGCTGTGGGCCTTCTTCGCCCTGCATGGGGCTGTCAACAGACTTAGGATACTTGGTAAGTTTAGCGTACATAAAGCAAGCAAAATTAGAAGCAGAAAACGGGATTAATTTGGGCCCTAACACCGAGAAGAGTGATTCCCGACTATTTTGCCATGTCATACCTCATAGCACAATTGGTCTGAAATCAATTTTTCACAACCAAACTATTTTGTCCCCCTAGCTGCAGTATGCCATGGACGTGCACTGTGACGGGCAGATCAATTGAACACTCCACTAAATGGCAGAGGATACACTTAACTAGTGTATCCACCTGTTGCCATTCCCTTTACAGAATAGCTCTCGTCAGTTCACAGGCCCAGATTTCACACCGAACAAGTAAATAAAAAAGAAGGTGAAATATATGCCCTGGCTAAAAGAAAAATCACTTAAGAAACACTGAAGTAGAACACAAGCATTCCACTAGATTCGAACTAAGTAGAACGAAACCTCCGGCAAGGTTGAACTGCACAGGAAGTGAAAGATTCATCCAGCTTTCTGTTTCTAAGGATCCCTTTCCTGGTCCGCATGGACAGGATGACGCAAGACAGAACAAGTTATGATTCTCTGGCAGGCCAATGATTCCATTGTGGCACAAATGGGCAAAGTGAAAAAAAAAATTATTCAGGGAAGTCTACTTCCTGGTAAACGGAGAATGACCTAAAATGACAGGACTGATCTATTTTTAATCCTGTGGCGCAAGAAACAGTTCCATTTTGACTTAAACAGCAGATAAAGAAAATAAATGTCCCAAGTAAAATAAAGTCATAGAGCGCTATACACTATATGTGTTTGTTTGTCTCTCCATTTCATAGGTACAAGGCTATTTCGTGCTACATCAAATCATTTATGGGACTGCATCATTTGGGAGTTGGGGAAAACAATATCAGCTTGATTCAGATAGTAAAACAGGAATATTCACAGAGGGTGGTTGAAGTCAAAAGATCAAACCATTTCGGAGGGTCAGTTCCAATGTTTCCAATGGACTTCTTTGCCCAACTACAATGTAGTGAGCAGAGGTTTCGACAATCAGCAGCGGGCACAATGACCTGAACAAGGCTGAGTGAGACGTTAAACCTGAATGCAAAAGACTCTTTTCTGCTGACAGCTAGTTAACCCCTGCAGCAAAATCAACACGTGTCATCAAAGCATATTCAAAATGAAAAACGAACAAATCAATTACCTTCAGTCATGGGTATTGACTTTGTGACACTGGGGTAGGGGCAAGCTTTTAATTGTGAATCAAACTGCGAAAATTAGATCTTGATCTGCCTATCTACTCGGAATTGCACAGAGGGCGAGCGGTTCGGACATCTGCCTCGCAGTATTGTGTTTCTGTGTTTGAATCTCAGCCTGACATGAGCTCGTGTAGAACCCAAATGCAGCACATTGGACCACGGGAACAGTTAAGATTTGATAACTAACAAGTAGCAACGCAGTTCACTTCAACGGCTTTTAAATCCAGACAAAGATTTAAAGATTGGGAAGGGGGTTGGGGCCAGGTCATGTCATGCTGCATGATCCACACATAGCAGGATGGGGAAAACCCACACTAGGTCGTTGTTGTAGCAAAACACAAAACAGCCATGGGGACGGCAAGCGTGCTAAGGGCAGAACTCATGGTCGGGGGCAGAAGAGATTACAGAACCAGGAGAATGACAAGGCAAGAAAGTCAGTGGGGAGAGACGATCGGTAATGGAAGATCAATCCATGGAAAGTCTTGGATTGGTGCGGAGTGAACAATCCGGTAATGAGTCGGTGATCAAGAGAGCTTTCTGCGGCTGACGGGCAAAGGCAAAAACACTGGGAGAGCGCACCCTTGGTGTCAAACTGTGACTTGACTTTCCTCTGTGGACCTGATCAGTGTCCCACATTCTAAAAACATGCATGTTAGCTTGGTTGAATACTCTAAATTGTCCATAAAGTGCGCTTGTAAGTGTGAATGGCGATTTGTTTATATGTTGTCCTGCAATCGGGTAGTGACTCGAGTTTTACCCAAAGTCAGAAAACCTATTCTATCCGCAAAAAGTCTGGACACGGGTTGCGCAAGGCTTAAAATGAAATACTGGGTCCAAACTTATTATGTTGTTCAAAACAATGCAGAGTCCTTTATGTGACGTTAACTTCACATTCAGTCATTTATGGCTGAGCAATCTCAGTTTTTAAAGCACTCATTTTTCCGTGTGAGTCCCACAAACCTCCCTAAAATTCCCATCATCTGCTGACCATATTTTGAGATCCAAAATCATTAGCGTCAAATAAAAAGAAAAAACCCTCCCAGTCTAACTTTAAGACACAATAAACAATATGAGCAATTCTACCAGTTCAAAAGCTGCGCTTGCATCAGGGGAAAAACATGCACTTCCTATTCTGCATCTCCGCATACCTCTTCATTACTGTCTTTATCTTTGCGACCAGGAACGATACAGCCGAGTCCTCCCTCCACATCTCCCAGCACCTCCCAGAGCAGCAGTCCTGATGACAGCGATTCAGATCTGGCCTTCAGTGTCAACAGATCCTCCTCTGCGTCTGAATCCTCTCTGGGTGAGAACAACACACCTACGGTACATTATCTATTGCTGGGTAGGAAAGTGTATCAGCTAAACCGGTGTGCACACATGGTGATGTTTAACTTTTAATCTCGTATCCAATTTTAAAATGTGAGACTCCACTTACTGTATGACCAGGAAAAAATGGCATGTTCGTGTTTAGTGCTCCTACACTGTGTGGGGTACTTCAGATGACCAACACTTACATCACACACACAACAATGTCCCCACTGGCAATCATTAATTTCGTCCTCCAAACCAGATGCCTGTCATAGTACCAAGACTGACCTGTGAGAGGCAGCACAGTGCCATAGAGCAGGGGTCCCCAACCTTTTTTGCCCCACGGACCGGTTTATGTCAGACAATATTTTCAGGGACCGGCATTTAAGATATGGCGGATTAAAACAACAAAATAATATGGTATGAACTGCATGAAAACTGTGGTGTTTTCGAAATATAATAATAAACACAAGGAGCGTCTAATCTGGCCGCAACACTGATCGCTATGGTAATGTTTAATGCCTTCAAAATACGATACAACGCAAATTCAAAGTGCATGAAAATGACGACTCACCACAGCCCCGAGCTTGATTTTCTGCAACTAGACGGTCCCATCTCGGGGTAATAGGAGACAATGACACCTCAAGTGTGTGGTTTATGTCCAGTCTACTTCGTAATTTTGTTTTAGTCGCCGTTGCTGCAGAAACCCCCAACTTCACACAGGTAGGATGTCGGAAATAGCAACAGTGCTATTGTGGCGATCCCCGAGTATTCAGCCATAACTTTAATCCAATTGTCTCGAACGTACTTTTAAGGCCGCCGTTATTTGCGATCTCCAGCAGTTTTTTAACTCATTTTGCAACCTCCAACGTTTGGTTTTTAGCGTAATCGGTCACGGGACGGAGAAGCGTGGCTTGACGTGAGTCAAGCGTGACACAGACGGATGTAACGGAGAATCCGGTAATTTTTCAAAATAAAACATCTTTCGTATTCCGAAATAGATAAAACGTAATTAAGGCAAGTTCTTTCTGTGCGGACCGGTACCGGTCCGCGGACCGGCGGTTGGGGACCCCTGCCATAGAGCATCCTCGACTTTTGGAGAGTACAAAGAAGAATTGGGAGCAGTATATGAACTAAACATTTTCTCTTCTTCTACATAGTGACTGCTCCCAGCTCCCCTCTCAGCCCTCCCGTCTCTCCCGGCTTGGCTGGCTCCGATTGTGAAAAGAACGGGGAATGCACCATTTGCTTCGATCAAGAAGTGGACACGGTCATCTACACGTGCGGCCACATGTGCCTGTGCAACGACTGCGGACTGAAGCTCAAGAGGCAGATCAACGCCTGCTGCCCGATATGCAGGAGGCCCATCAAAGATGTGATCAAAACATATCGGCCATGATGACTGTTAGCATGGAAGCGCCCGTCTCCCCTTTTCTCAGGCATGGTTGGATGCCAACTACAGATTAGCCATAAGAGGACATCATTGTGCCTATGGGATTTTGTATGTTAATCATCTCTGGAGGCGACAAACAAAGCTACGCTGTCTAATCATCATCTTAACAAATAGACTGCATACGGCGCTTATATTTTTGGTAACGAGTGATGCGATGCATTATGTGCCAATGTTGTTTACCCATCATCAGTGTGCTTTCTCTTATGTTGCTAAATGTATTCCCAAAATGATAAATGTCTTTGTTGCAAATATTTTTATGCTTCAGCTGGAAAACACGGAAAAGAATTTTAGTGCCTTAGATGATCATTTTGTCACATTTTGTGTTCAAGTGATGAACTGACAATCCGGGCCATATGATTTAATGTGCACTACAATAAGGTTTGTGATGGACAAAGACAGATTTTCAGATATTAAAGGCACCCCGGAATGTGTAAGCGGTATGTGGATTGTAAATGAAGTCGTGTATAGAGAGGCTGTTGGAAATGTAGAGTATGGTTTTGCACACTGAGAGAAAAATAAATCTGAGTTAATACATTTCAAACTGTTCTTTTTTCCAACACAAGAGAGCAAAATAAAAAATAGATTCTTTTTTTTAATGTTGATGTTTTTAATCCAATCAGCATATTGATCATGCACTAAATTGAGTGCATTCATTATACATTTTTAAATTACATGTAACACAAATGGTGGCTTGGTGATGAGTGGTTAGCGCATCCACCTCACAGTTCTGCGGTCGTGGGTTCGAATTCAGGCTGTGGCCCTTCTGTGTGCATGTTCTCCCTGTGCTTGTGGGGGTTTCTTCCCACATTTCAAAAACATGCATTGTAGGTTCGTAATAGACTTAATGTTTTGCCCAACATAACACACTATTCTTAGATAAAACTTTAACTCCCCCTTGTGGTCGTTAATGGCATCAGCGGTTTCCAGCTGCAGACCTTTTCAAACAGATCATGAGCTACCCAGGGCCCATTCTCGGGCCAGAGGTTGAGGGGTGCTGAACTAACAGTCAGGCAAGACAAATGTCACTCTTTCTGACATTTTAATGCAACTTTATTCCGACATTTATGGAAAAGAAACAACACATTTTTGGGAACATCTTAGACTAAAACTTCCAATCTGACGAAGGTTTTTTTTAAATGTTGAGTCAAAGCAAAAGAGGAATTAATTGGGATTTGAAACCAAACATTATTGATAGTGTCATTATTGCTAAACTCTGTTTTTTTTTTTAAGTAAACCAGCTTTACTAACCTTACCTTAAATTAACCTTACAACTAAAATGCAAAATACAGATTTTTGAATTCTTTGTTGACTTTAAGATGAGATGCAATGCACAACATGCAAAACACCTCACTTTATGTGAATACTTTTCACACCAATAGAGAAAATCTTCTCTTTGCACCTCCTTCTCTCTCTGTTCTAATAGGAGTTAAGGGCCGTGGGCTTCAATATGAACACTTACAAAGGACACACATAACTTGAAAGCTTCTCTCAATTCATTTCAAACAGAAGGCAGCGGTGCTGTCTCTGTCTGGCCACGAGAGGCAATTTAGATTTGCCATTGATCTGAACATGCATAATTTTTGGGCAGCTGGGAGTATGGAGAGAATTGTCACACTGAAAGACCAGCGCAAAATCCAAACCCTGAACCTGAGAATTTTGAGGCAGATATCTTGACCACTGTTCAAAGGAGAAAAGCAAATAAACCATTATATTTGAGCGGATTGCAAATATTTAAAAAGAAATGAATTAAGAACTAAAAAAATAAAAACAGTTCTTTTGACCCAGACTGTGTAAGTCGCATATCAATGAAAATGAACACAATTCTCCGTCTGGTAAGTAGGCTGAGTAGACTTGAACACTGACAACAAACTCTGTTGATGTGTTCATCACATTCATAACGCACCACCAGTCAAACCCTTTTCTTGTGTGATGAAATAATTGGTTTTATATGTTATTCTTTTTCTTTTCAAATTTGCTGAGATTTTCGAGAGACGCAATATAAATAAGTTAAGTGATGTGTTTGTGTATGAGTGTGTGTGTGTGTGTGTGTGTGTTGCTGAATCAGAGGTGTTTTTCTTTTTTGTGTGCAAAAAGCACTGTGCGGCGATGCGTGCTGTGTAGGGAAAACAGCAGCTCGCAGATCATGATTAATAATTGTCAGGGATGACTCTTACTGTGAATTAAAGATGAAGCAAGAGTTGGATGAAGAGCTCGAATAGAAGAATACACTTTTGCGTGACTCCATTTCCGCGCATTTCAGCTGCAAGCAGGTAAAATGTGGTGTTTTGTTTTGCTCTTATGCTCATGTTTAATACTGCTGGAATCATAGTTTTTCTTCTGCTCAACCTGTGCATTCATGTTCTTAATCTTACACCTTTAGAACACGTAGCAACTGTCACTGCACGTGGATGTCAGAAACAGAGCTAAAAAAATGCTTTTTACAATCACCCGCTCTGCACTCTTGATTCAACACCTCTCCGACAACCATGAACATCAACAACCGCTGCCCTTAATTTATATACACAGTATGTAGAGGATAAGCGTGTGTGTGTGTGTGTGTGTATCTATCTATCTATCTATCTATCTATCTATCTATCTATCTATCTATCTATCTATCTATCTATCTATCTATCTATCTATCTATCTATATATATATATGAGAACCGGTGGTCCAGTGGTTTAGCGCGTCGACCTCACAGTGCAGAGGTAACAGGTTCAATTCCAGCTCCGGCCTCCATGTGTGGAGTTTGCGTGTTCTCCTGGGCCTGCGTGGGTTTTCTCCGGTTTCTCCCACATTCCAAAAACATGCATGACAGACTGATTGAAGATTCTAAATTGTCCCTTGGTGAGAGTGCGAGCGTGGATGGTTGTCCGTCTCTGTGTGCCCTGCGATTGGCTGGCAACCAGTTCAGTGTGGGGTTAAATACGCAGTATTAGTTCTCTCCTTTTTGGAACCAGCATTGAGTTAACTATTTCACCGCTTATGGGTTCCTTTTGACTCAGAAGATTTCCGAGTGTGCAGTATAACAATAACAATCAGAAATTATATATTATTCTTAGCATTGAAAATGCTTTGTTAGTTGTGCAAACTTAATTATTTATTGGACTCATTGGCATACAGGCCTTCAATGGGGTATATCTACCCTTCGAGGCATGTGCAGAGGTCCAATGTGATTCATGTGAATTCATGCTTAATGCTTTTTTTTTTTTTGGATTACACAGAAACATTATGGTTTTTGTTTGCCCGTGAATGCATATTTTGCAAATCAAGAAAGCACTTTGAAAGTTTCAAAAAAAAGTACCGTGTCCTCAATCACGCCATTGTGAGGCTTGATTCATGTGTGATGGTTTATTATCCCTGAAAAATCCAAGTGTGCCTCTCAACAGTGGTGCCTTATAAATCGATGGGTGTGGGTTTGTGTCGATGCTCCTTTCTTTGTCTTCAGGCTTTTCAAAAAATAAAGACGTCTTTATCGGAGCAAGCATGCGCTGTAGCCTGTCGCCCCACTCTTGGGACACAACCTGAAAGCCAGTCACTATGTGCCCATGAAGAAATTCAACGGATTACTAATAGAGTTCTCTCCGCATTTTGACTCTTACGACCAGTCTTACCTTTTTACATGCACTCTCTTATGCACCATTCTGCATGACGATGCAGCTGAACAGGACAGCGAAAAACAAAACAGAAAAAGCATTGCGCTGCTGCCTCGGTAGACCTTCTAAATCAGGTTTCATCAAGCTTTTTGAAACGGAGAGCTACAGCATGCGTGCCAATGAATGTATCTCGACTTGGAACGAGGCCGCGGACTCCTGTTCAACTGCGATCGACGGGTTGGGCACTTCTGCTCTACACCATGTTGGTGACCCCTGTTTCCATGTCAAGAATGACAATGTAGGCCAGTGTTTCTCAAATAGTGGGGCGCGCCCCCCTGGGGGGGCGCGAGGCTTTGCCAGGGGGGGCGCGTTCGACCTCGGGGAACATGCTTTTTAAATTTTTTTGTCCTAAAATAACTTGCAGTTGCACCTCCACTACGCTAGGGGGCAGTGGCGCTCTCATTGGCAGAGTTTGCGCAGGGGGCATTCTCAGGCAGGAAATATGACGAGGCGTATGTAGAGCTTGGCTTCAATGTGCCTGCGGTGGCAGACGAGAGAAGGTCGATGTGCTTACTTTGCCCAAGCGTTTTGGTCGCGGACAGCATGAAGCCAAATAAATTAAGGTGTCACGGAAAGACATTACACCCCAATCACGCTGATAAGCTGCTTGAGTTTATTTTCAGCGAAAACGTGGCCAACGTGGTTACGGGTGCGGGGGCGGGAGACATTGAACACCCCGCTCGCCGCCGAGGTCGGCCGGCTCGCGATGGCACCGGCGGGGGAGTGGTCCCCGACGCCGGCCGCGGCCCGGCCTGGACAATGGGAGCGTAGGCTAGGCGGACGGGCCTTCGACGAGCGCGCGGACGCGCGGGGGTGGGTCGGCGGGGTGGGCGGTCGGGGGAACGCCG
>CAAKHF010021965.1:0-20084 GCA_901007745.1 Hippocampus kuda
AATTCTGTTCATGCAAAACCAAAGGGAAAAAAAAAACTTGCTCACTGAAGTTGAATAGGGCGTCTCAACCTTTACGTAAACAGTGTTAAAGAACACACACACACACACACACACACACACACACACACACACACACACACACACACACACACACACACTCACACACACACACACACACACACACACACACACACACAAATAAATACACACCTGCAACAGAGCGCTTTACCAGGCAGGTTAAAGGGCTGAAGTCAGTGACAGAAGGGAGTTTTAACAAGGAAGCAGGGCGGGCAGAATATGCAGCTAGAGGGACAGTACAAAGAAAAAAAATCGGGTGGGGCAGATGAATGGGGTCACAAATTGATGCAGGGGTTAAATGCCACAAATGCCATGCCTCAAAGCCTCATAAAGACAAGCTCTGAAGTGCTCCCAAGGTCAGGCCGTGCACCTGTGTCGTGCTAGCGTCAAGGCTAGCATGCGCAAGTGCTTCCACTGAGCCTATTAGTGAACACTGTGTGGAACAAGTGGCTGCACAAAAATAAAGGGGTGGATTAAAGATAAATTGATTATCCTGCGCAAAAATGCAAGGGGTGGCGGGGGGGGGGCTGTTGGAGGAACGTCAAACAGCACAACGGTCAATAGGGATAGACATTAGACAAACTTTTCTCAGTAAATTTAATGATGACGTTATTTTCCAAATATTGTTTTGTTGAAGTCCTGCTTCTATGGTAGTGTTGTACCGACAAAATGAATTCATTAAACACCCAACAAGGATAGAAGGAACAACTTCCAAATTGGTACACTGTGGAAAGCTACCATAATTTCTGAAGAAAAAAATATATAGATATGCCTTTGTATGTGCCACAGACACCGATCTGCACACTAAATATCCACTGTAATTTGGAGGGATAGTGATGAAATGATCCAAGAGTGAAAATACAGTGAGTGGTTTGAAAACACACTCCACGCTTACTGTATGTTGTCTTCATGAGTGTTCGCTCCTTGTTGTTACGGCATTGAAAAATCATGATTTAATTTTTTTTTTTTTTTTTTTTTAGCCCCAGTGCCTCGTTTGCATGGGACAGGGCCACCCTTTCAAAACTAGCTAATTTCAGCTCAAACAAGGGGGCCTTTCTTTTTACTTGCGTGACATTTTAGAATACTAAAATTTCACCTAAAAGATTTCTTGAACAATTAATAAAGAGTAAATGAAGGTCACAGTTTAAGCCTGAACAAAAGTAGTCCCTTGATACTCCTCCCTTACAACTTTGTCAGTCAACCAGCATCGGAGAGCAGATTTTGTTCCACAAGAGCAAAGTGGCAAAACACAAGGACCCACAAATGATTGGCCGACTGGGGTCAGTAGACACAGCAGGACTCCTAGCATGACAAGCAAAGTTATAAAGCCCTCTTTGAGCGTGACAGTGATTAAAACATCCACAATTATCCTGATGGCTAAGTCTTCAATTAGAGGTTGGGAAAGGAAAGAGCTCAGCGCGTGCTATCTTCAGGTTTGTCCAAATTAGAGAATCGACACGAGGACCTGATGTTTAAAAGACACTGAACGCCCTGGCATGACAGGCCCTAAAAACAACACCAAAGCCAGACAACCAATGTGAGATGCGTCTGATCCGTCGCTTAGGTCCAATATGCGCTAACGTTGTCACCTAAACCATTATTGTCTCATGAACTTAACAGGCGGGAGGAGCCTATTACAGGGTGGAATTTGTGTTAAGCAGGAGTGTGTGTTATTTGAGACAGCCAATTAAAATCACTTATGGCTCGGGTAATATCCAGTGATTTAGGCTGGGGATGGGGGGGTAGGGGGGGATTATCCTCAGCGTAACCTGATCTCATTCTCTTTCACTCCAACACACACACACACACACACACACACACACACACACACACACACACACACATATACATTCACACACACATACATTCACACGCGCACGCAGACCTGCCATGCACACGCATTTCAACACACGCAGCAGACACATGACTAGGCAACCTTGGCCGTCGTTGCTGTGCATGCTTTTGTCATTCTCAGACAGGCAATGATGCGGCTCACTCGAAATCGAGACTGTAGTCATTAACAACACGCGCACCCACATAGTTGATTAGATCTGCAGTTTCTTTTTCTTTTTTTTCTTTTCTTTTTTTTTGCAGTTGAATGCAAACCTGATTGGAAGAAGGATAGGATTTTAAACACTGTGGTTTTGTACTTGTAGACGTCAACGTGATATGTTTACCGTACTTGTAGACGTCAACGTGATATGTTTACCAACTGACAAGTTCATCGCTGCTGCATCATTAAAGAACGAACCAATGTTTCTCATACAGTGTTCCGCATCATTCCACATCCTACAAAAGAATCTGGTCAGTGTGATTCTTGTAATATGTCATAGAGTCATAACATGTTTGCACGTATTTCTGCTGCCCATATGTGTACAACTCAAGAGTGCAGACCTCCGCCAAGGCAGAACAAGAATGTGAGACTTACTTCCAAGAATAGAAATAAGTTGCTGAACAATAATGTTTCACTTCTAAAGGTGTCAGTAAAGGACGTTACAGAGTACTTCCTAAACAACCAGAATGGATATTTTTTCCACCCAAATAAATATAAAAGAAAACATGAATAGGATGAATATTAGTAACATAAATAATCTCCTACTTTGCACTTTGCTCTTGGCATCGGCATAAGCTTGCGAGTGCAGTGCTTGAAATGAGTTATTATACCGCTTATTCGGATGCTTCTAGCAAATAAGGTGTCATATCACTCGTAGTTATACAGTATATTATAAGGACCCATCTCAACCCAGCATGCAGCCTTGTGCACTGAGGATGACACCATCAATCTGTGGGCTGTGTTTTCCTTTCACCTACTTGTGGCTTCACTATGCTGCCAGTGTTGCTATTAATTCTCCCTGCGGGTCCTTGAAGGCATCTCGAGAAAACCAATGAAATGCATCTTCAAACGTCAAACGGACATGTCTGTGCGGGCTAAGCTGGCAAAGCAGAATGTATCCTTGTGCTGTGCAACGGATTCAGGGATGCTAAATTCCGTTCGCTAAATGTGTCCATTGACTCTAAGTACAGCGTTGCGGGGTTGTTGTGGTGAACTGTGCCATACGACAGGTCCCCGCTGTGCTCCAACTTCTTGCCACCACAAGTGTATCTAGGATATGTTCCATCATAAAATATATTTCATTTGAAAAAAGAAACATGAAATATATCTACACACCTTCAGATTGTCCCACAGAACTGGTAGAGGAAATGGATTGATATGGCGGGTCTTTAGTAATATAAACCTTTTTTCCACATGTGAACACAGCAAAGGCCATTAAAATCATACAACATCAGTCTAAAACAAAATCACAGTGACATAGACACTCCATGACAACATTAATCCAGCAATTTAAAACATTTTTGTTTGCAAACGAGTGTACAAAGCGCAACGGGGTTCAAAGCTAAACTGACCTTTCAAATGATTAAACTGAAACATTATCACCATGTTCCCATGTATGTATATTTTTTGGTATTCCCCGTACCGGATGAGAACAACTGCTCTGCCAGTTTAATGTTGGCACGGACAAAAGCCCGTCTATGATTTCAACATGAAACTCGGCGGGCCAATCTGGCCGGTGCCCATCTGGAGCGGGCCAAATTTCAGCCTCGCTCGGGCTCAATGCACACTGGTGATTACCGCGAGGGTCAACAGCAGTCATGCTAGCGCGGTTATAAATATAAGCCCCGGTGTGATCGCTGTTGTTCCAAAACAGAGGTTTCCCTGCTGCTCTGGGAACCGAGTACAAAGGCCTCGTTGGCCTCCGAGGGCAAGAGACAGCGCCTCGGGTTTGTGCGGCCAGCTGTTGGCTCTCTTGCCAGAGGAGAATCATTAGGCCGTGAAAACGGAGGACACGAGCATACGGAAGGGAACTGCTGGCATGAAGAAAGATGGATTGAGGAAGTGAAATCAGGGTTGGACGACAGTGAGATAGAAACAAGACATAGGGTGACGACTCAAGTTGACTTAGAAGATGTGTCGTCTGCTTTTCACAGATGTTCACATGACTTTACAAGACACGGATGGAATACAAATTATATGCAAGGCACTGCTGTAATCAAGAAACAACATTCTGACATAGATATTGTTATGCTCAAGGTTTTTCCAGTACAGTATGAAGAGTGTCATCCACAGATGTATTAGACCAGTAAGCAAACGCTAAAGGGCCATTACTGACAGATATGTTTGGATTGATGTAGGACTTCAGCAGTTTCTCAAAACTCTTCAGAATTACGGATGTTAAAGCTCGAGGTCTCAAGTCGTTCAAACATGTTAGAGGTGTTTTTGAGGGTACTGGCACAATAGCAGTTTGTTGGTGCCACACGAAGGGATAGTGAGGCAGAAAGTCGGCTGTAGCACAGTTTAAGTACCCGAGGAGCAATAAAATCTGGCCCAGCAGCTTTTCTTAAATGTACCGATTTAAAAACTCTGTGCACGTTAGCCTCTGTCACTTGAAATGTCACAAATTCCCCAGTGCTGGCTAACCCCTGAGGTGGCTCCCCCATCATAACAGCCATAGAATATGTTCAGCTCATCCGGGAATTTTGGCAGTGATATTTGTTAGTTAGTTTTTATACCAAATAAAGGACAAATATGTTCCACAAAAAAAAATTAAAAATGAAAAAATCTATGGAGGCTATCCTGAATGGGCCCTATGATTCATGGGCGACTTGTCCAGGGCGTAATCCCTGCTTCCCCACATCCCTGAACAGGATGAGCAACTAAAGAACACATAGCCTAATCTAATTAGAGGGCTAGCGGTAAAAAAAAAAAAAAAAAAAAAATGGTAGCAACATTCTCCCATCAACTCTACCACGTTGCTCACAAAGCCATCTGCGTTCAGCTCGGCACGGGTGGCCCTCATCCACTTTTACAACCCCGTGTCAGTGGTCAGTCATATGGCTCATATTGTCCATCCTGACCCTACATTAGCATTAGCATGGAGGCTTAAGCCAACTAATGCCGCCAGCTGTGCCGGCTTGCTCCCCACCAACAACTGCGGCCGTGGATAAAAGCAAAGGGAGCAACATCAGGGGAAGGGCAATTTGGGCGGGATGAGGTGGCATCCCTGGGGGGTAAGCGGGACTGTGGTGCCCTCTTGTGCCAAGTGCCAATATTTTTGTAGGACAGTGGCTCTGGGAAATAGCAGAAACTGCGTATTGTTGCTGTTGGATGATAATTGGTGTCACTGATTTAAAAATATATATATTTCTACGGTTTCATGTTTACGTTCTTTTCAGGTTCCATTATACGCAGCAATAATTAACACATTTACTTGAAGCACAGTGACTAATTAGCTTCAACTTTTTGTTCATAAAATGTAATTGAGTTGGAATTTAATACGCTAATATCAAGTGTGGCCAGCTAGCCTTTGAGCAAAACACAGACAGTATTTTATATGTCTTAAGTTTACATTTTATTTTTATTTACTCTAGCTTTGCAAGCAGACTGCTGTAATAAAAGTCATGCCAAGGCAGAGAGCGAGCGAGCGAGAGAGAGGGAGCAGGGCAGGGCTGAGCTGGCGACACTGCCTCCTCGGCTAAGTTGATAATTGCCCTCAGTGATGTATAAAAGATATCCCACAGAGCCTTGTGAAACACTATTAGCAGGCATCGGCTGAATTGTTCATGAGCTGCCTCCAGATGAGGAGGAAAAACTGTAGAAGATTAATAAGATTTCCCTTTGAGCGCCATAATCATAATGTGATGCATGTGTGTGGGCCCAAGTGTAAATTTGTATTTTCAACTCTTGCCTCTGAAGACCTTATTACTAAAATACATGTTTCCGCAAAGATAATCAATTCTAAAGCTCTAAAATTATGCAATGCGGTGTAACAGTTATGGCAAGGGTCATTATCGGTGTGCCTCATTCTGGCTAAAACGACAGGATGCTTAAGGTGAGCCCCAGGAGCTTCGCACCAAACGGATGCTCATGAGGCAAATTGCGAGGTCAAATCTTGCACGGTGATGCGATTTTATCGCAGAGTGACATCAAATCAGCCTTATTATGGTGGATCTTCACCTTCGTAGGTTCCTGATGCCTATTGGAAGGCTGAAGTTGGTGAGTAAAGAAGCCACAGAGGACAAGTATTTCATCAGAGAAATTAAAGACACAACTTAAAAAAAGTATTGTGTAATGCAACATTAAAGTGCCTATGTTTGCCTTTGTGTCACAATGGAGAAATTCCTAATTTATAGCAGCAAAACTATGAAAGGGGGAAAGTAGAAGACAAAAAATACATAAACTTACAGCACCAGGTAATCCTAAATCAGTTGAAAAGGCAGTCCTATATCAATGAACCACTGCTTAGCCCCACCCCTGCTCACAGAAGAAGCAATATTTCGTTCATTTGGCTACTTACTGAGCACAGAAAAGGCGGCTCTTCACCCAGCCAAGCTGACAAGCCATGGCCGAACTAAACCGAACTAGCCACACATCAAAATTCAATGAAATTCAGAATGATGTGGTCATTGACATAAATTTTAGAAATAGGTAATGAACAAACAATGTACTTGGTTGCGTAATTGCAGTGTTGAGTGGATGAACAGGCGATCCGTGATGGCATATAACCAGTTACTTCAAGCCAATTGTCCATCATGCATCCTGTTTCAAGGAATGAGAGAATATTTCAGTATGTTCAAACACTTGTTTTGATATTGGTGTCATATTTCCCGGACAAGTGCTGCCAGAGAGATCTTCCCATATTAGGTATCACGCTTCTTTAGATCAGAAAACTAGCTGAGAATAAAATTAACGGCACCACTGCTGGATGTAGCACAAGTAGTACAATTCAGTTTGCTTCTTTTGTTTCAAGACTGGATAAATCAACTGCTTCACGATGTGATTTGCTGACAATCCATTCCACGCAATTGACAGCCTTCTTAATCTGCTCAGTGTATACTGCTCAACATAATAGGTCAGACAATACCCATAGCTCATGACGTGTTTCGCTTCCTCGGGCCACAAACGAGCTTGGACTGAATTCAATAGTGTCTTTGCTGCACTCAATTTAGCCCCAATTGCTTCAAAATGTGATTAATCAGGTTCAACATTACAGTGGCCCAGTGAGCCAGTGGCCCGGAGCCAGTGTGCGGCAATTTTGGGCCACCACCTACCTACAGAGGCTAGCTTGGCTGGGTCAGTACAAATTTCTAAGTCCCCTAAATTTTCGGCCGCCAAATTGCCCACATGTGCATTTTTCGGTTTCGGATTGAAAAATGTGTATTACCGAAACAGGATGTTGTGATGACATAAGGAAAAACATAAGGAACTATAGAATAGTGCTAAGCAGTGACACAAAGTGAAGCTTAATCACCCTGAATATATATTTTTACTATTTCAACACGTTGAAATGCAGCATAAAGCCTCTGTGTGTAATTATTTAATAGACACTGTGACACTAGATAGACAATACTATGTTGTCTATCTATAATACAATAGACACACTATGAGTCATATGGTCACTTGCAAAATTTACAATTCTACCTTAAAATACAATAAAACAGTTTGCATCATTTTGCTTTCTCTTTTCCTATTCTTTGAAGGATTTGTATTGATATGCAAAATTGCAAGTTCTTGATTTCAGTGAGAATAGTAAACAGTACTAGCCATGAATGCAATTGTATTAGTAATTTAGTTCTATGTACACAAAAGTCATATTTCCCTAAAGACTTACATAAAACAGTTTAAGGACACAAAATAAGAAACAATGACTTAAATTTAAAGGATGAGATCAGGAATATAACTTGGCTAATTCCGAATTGTTAGTTAAATGATGAATTCTCTTTGTGTTAGTAGGATTCTTCCAGTTAATCTGGCACATATTTTGATCCACTTCAAGGTTGCTGAAATGCCAGCGAAGAACAGTGAAATACAATAATATGGAAGTTAAGTGATCAATTCTAATGAGAATATGGGCAATTACAGCCCTCAATGGAATCAACTTCCAATCAAATGTGTTGTTCATGTCTGGAAAAAGAGTCCATCTAAACTGGTTTGAAGTGTGTGCATTGATGTGCCGAGAAAATGCATGTTCTGCCACCACCCTGGCATGAAGCAGAATGAAGGCTGAAAGGTGCGGGTCAGGGGTGCCGACATGACCTTTCCGTTTCCGTAACAAAGTGTCATCTTCTGGGCAGGGCAAACAAACACCGCCTGGCCCCCAGGGCAAAGTAGGTCTCAATCGGGTGGCATTGCCAGGTCAGGTTGTGGCCCGGGACATGAGAACAAGTTGGCAGGCCTCGGGGAGACACTGCTCATTATTTTCGCCTCGAAAAATCGGGGCAGTAACAAACAGATACGCAATGGCAACTGGGGTATGAGTTCACAGGCAGGAAGGCTTTTTGTCATTGACAACGACACTTGTGTTCAACTGAATGGCAGTTCACAGGTCCCGGAAGATGCGTACACAACTTATTGAGCCAAGTATGTGACCTATCAAAATAAACTTGAGGGGGGAAAAGTGCAGTCATACTTCAACTCTGACCCATATGTATGGACGTTTTGGAGACACAGGGATTTAGCCACGTAGTTGTTGAGCCAAATTGCATATGAATAACTCTGATTTAATATAATGCTCATGCCTTCATCAACGGTTATGTCCTCGCCACCTACCACTTCCAACTTCAGAGGAAGAAAGGAAACACACATCGTTTGTGGTCTCGTTGCTTTTTCACCTGAAGTATTTTGTTTGCAGGAAAATATTAACCAGTGCCTTACAAGGTTCGTTCGTCTGTGCGACTCTTTTCCATGTTGATATCTCCCTCCATCTATGACATTAAGTTGGTAATATTTGCATTCCTAATGACGGACAATATTTGTGTGTCCCTCCATGTGAGGTCAACATTCTTGATATGTCGCAATTTTTATTTTTCACATACAGTATACTGTATGTCAGTAAAATGGTAACTCCCCATGAGTGCATTTTTACAAGCCCTGCCTAGTTCGTAAAATTGTTTTGTAAAACAAAAAAAAAAAAAAAAACGAGAGCGAGAGAGGGAACGACGGCCGTGTGTCACGTTGTCTCTCTGAACTACCTATATTTACCAGTGAAAGTGAATTCTTTATGAGCACAGAGAAATCAAAGACGGGTCCGATCAAAGGGGATTTAATAAGCTATCCACTGTTTGACGAAACCTGAACTTTAATATTATGCGTAGCTTTAACCAGGTTCCTCATTTTTGAGCAGGGGCCCAAAAAAATTACACTGACGCACTTTAGTGTGTAAACCGCACCATGTATCCGATCATTCCGTAATGTTCTTTTAGCAACTGAATCTTTTTTTGTTTTTAATCTGAGACATGGTTCCATGTGTGACATTCTTTCTTTTCTCTTAATATACACAGTTTACAATGTTAGCCAATATGCGAACACATCGATTTTAACTTTGTCATCACTCAAGAGTGGCTTGGTTGTTTTTTCAAATCATCTTAAACCAAGCGCACTCCGACTCTGGAGGATACACCCTGACTCTAATCTCCCAGAGTCCCAAGAGTAGGAGGTTCCCTGCAGAGAGACCTCAGAAGCTCTGCGGCGTTATGTATTCACTTCCTTCCTCCCTGGGGAATTACAGTAGCTCAGTGCACACGTCTGCATGTCATCTTGTGTCTTAGGGTTGTGACATACACGCTAGTGACTGAACTGCACTGTGCTACTGTGGTATCGTGAGAATACATTGTGCAAATAATGGCAGGGAGGAGTTCAACATAGCCAATGAAATGAACTCTGGCGACTTGTAGATGCTGGACCTCTTCGCATTCTGGATTTTGCTTGGGAATGTTTCTTTCTTATTCAATGTCCTATGTGTTGTGTTGTGTTATTTTTGTTATTTTGACTTCAAAATGGCGCCGCGTGAGTGGCTGCCTTTCCAGCAGCTCCTATATTTTGTCGTTCTACTTCTTCCTTTTGTAACTTTGCTGCTGTGAAATGGGAATGTCTCCATTGCGAGACTAATAAAGGTTTTTCTATTCTATTAGAAGACCAGGAAGTATAGACTTAAAGGACAGGTTGTTGAAATCTAGAAATGGTTAGTAAAGGTGCCTTGATGCAACTTCCTGACCAACCCTTGCGATACAGAAAAAGAGATATAGTACACCAAATTCTTCACGGCAGCAATTATGAACGGGCTACGTTCACCGACTCCATTTGAAGATGCTTGACGTCTCTGTAAAGTGAAAAATGACAAATTTGACACACCAGTGTTGTGAACAACCCTGCCAAATTTGAATGAATAAAAAAATAACTAATCACCGAGTATATACATTGAGGTTTCAAGCCATGGAAGCCACTATCAAATGCTGTCGGCCGAACAACAAATGTCAATTAAACACCACTACATCTATCATCTATGCCGACACATTCCTGCACGGTCAAGCCATGAAAATATATCCAATTACAACCTCCAGTGGCTGGAATATATCCCCCTTTCCTTTGATGCCTCCACGAGAGGCACAGCTAGCTTGCAAGCTAGCTCACGAGCTAACCAAAGGCCAGGTGGTGGTCTCATCCGCGGCGTCTCTTCTTTGCTTAATGTTGTGTCAATGTGTGGGTCCACATAACATAGACACTAACGAAAAGTCAACAATTTATTAAAATCAACTCAACTGTATTTATAGAGCACTTTCAAACAACTGCCGCTGTATACAAAGTGCTGTGCATAGAGCGAACATCATATATACAACAACAAACAAGAAAACAATAAATTAATAACAAATACAGTCGAAAGCAGAAAATCAAGTCTGAGTCATGCTGAGTCAAAAGGCAAAGAATAGAAATCAGTTTTGAGATGAGTTTTAAAGGTGAGCTTGTGGCCCACACTACAAGTGAAGCAGGGGAAATTGGAATGGGATATTCGAAATAACGATGACATTCATTTTTTTATCCTAAATACAGAGCAGTGGGGTTAATTGACAATAACGGTGATAATATCCGAACAAATGTAATCAGTTAATAAATGAAAACTTATTAAATTATGTAACTAAAGTCTCCAATGTGATGAAAAATGAGTGAAATCAACACGCCGTTGCGGATCTCGGGCAACGTGGAAATCGCTGAAATGGGGCCCCGATGGGTCGGGGTCGTCATCTATTAAGCTGTGTTTACTGAGACGCCGAAACAACATCATCCATCATTCTTAAAGACTTGTGCTCTGATGGGGAGAATTAGAATGCATTACACATGTCATGCATCATCAGGCTAAACATGGCGCTTCAATCTTGCTGTGCGCTTTTGTCTGCTCCTTGTCTGGCTCTTTGCATCTCACTCATTTGTTTCTTTGTGCGTGTGTGTGTGTGTGTGTGTGTGTGTGTTTACGCTTAAGTGGTCTCATGGTCGTCCTCCCTGGGGCGAGGTATCCATCACCATCCAAGCAGTGTGTGACTGGCCAGGCCCTCGAGCATCCTCTGCCCCAATGAATATCTCCCTGGGGGGGGAGGGTTTCCGCGATGTCAAGGGATACCACCTGCCCCAACACTCACAGAAATCACTTTGACCCTCACACTCTCTTAATGCCCTCATTAGGTGATTAGTCCCAAAGGCGGGACTAAAACCAACATGGCCCATTCCCAAATATACCACAGCCTACAGGGTAAATGGTGGAGTCGGGTGCAGGTGCAATACACAAGCACACAATAATGGAGTGACATTTGGATGTTCTGTGATGTTTATAAAAGGGGTTCAATGCATTCATAAAACGGATTAATAAATTCCCTTTACCACAGTGGTCCAAACAACCCTAAACAAAAAACAGTCAAAAACTCGACCACAATTGTAAGTAATTGCATTTGTTGAGGCTGGATGTTATTCTTCTCTTCATGCCATTAGAAGTGAGTGTTGCCCTCCAAAAAATGCCATAGAGGTGTAAAAGAGTGCAGGATAATCATTTGATGCTTGCTGAACCGAGGTCAACTGAGGATGACACAAATGCGATTGGATGTTCATGCAAATTGATCCTTAACATCTGCGTGTCTTTTCGGGAAAAGACAACGAAAAAGCATCCGGCATATTATGGATGACGACTTTTGATCAATTTGCACATCATTTTGCTTTAGTTGTTGTCATGTAATCCGCATAGTATGTTACATTGACAGTGTGCTTTAGAAAGTTGCTTTTGGTGTGTGGGCGCGATGTATGAAAGTTCAATAATGCAATGGTAAAAACAGGTTAACTTATCAATTCGCTCCGTATAACAACAACAATCATACGAGACGGGGTGCGAATCGCCTCTACGGAAATACAAATAAGATGGTGACGTTCCCATCATAATTACGTCTGAAATATTGATGTATATAGTGTGGACACTGAGAGGGAGTCTTATGGGAACACTGTTTATTGAGGGAAACTATAAGTCTATAAGCTTTGAAAGCTGGAATGCGGATGAATAATTGACGACACAATTAGCCATTTCAAAAGCAACCTGGGGACATTTCCGTATTGACAATGCTTTGAAGATGGCAACTGAACTCCATAACATGCAACATGTGCTCATTTTTAACTTCTCATTCAACGAATACAGTGAAAAATAACTGTCTGCACGTCCTCAAAAAACATCAGCGAAACAAATTATCGGGATTTCTGAATGATTTCATTGTTCATAAAATAACATGTTTTGTGTGCAGTGGCGGCTCATCGATAGAATGTGCAACTGTGAAGCTGAGTTAAAGTGAAAGGCACAAAAGTTGAACCAGAAAATTGTTTTTCAAAATATACGTATAACAATTTTTCGATAAAGAACCTGACGCCTCAACAAATGGTGTCAGTGTTTGTCCAGTTTTACTACTTAAGGCAATTTCATGGAAACAAGATAACATTGCTATTTTAACAAACAAATACTCTGCCAAATTCAAAGAGGAGACAGAATAACTTTGAAAAAACAAACAAACCGTAAATGTCACAATCTCCTGACAAGTGAAAAACCCTTGAATCTTTAACTTTTGAACTAATCTCATGCTAAAAGTAAGGCAGGCCTCATGCTGGTGTCTCCATATGATGAGACACCATGAGTGAATGACTCGGGAGCACTGCTTGTGCCATTGAAATAAAAATAATCCCTCTCATCTGCTCAGACTTGTTAACAAAGCTGGCACTAAACAGGCCTGACTTGTGTATGTATGTGTGTGTGTGTGTGTGTGTGTGTGTGTGTGTGTGTGTGTGTGTGTGTGTGTGTGTGTGTGTGATACTCTATTTTCCATAGCAACACACACCCTTGTCGACTAAACGTCAAGTCTTCTGACATACAGCGTTGTTTGGAGCCAATGATTACCTCATAGCTAATTAATCCTCAGTCAGTCAATGAGAATTTTTCAGATATTGTGCTATCTTGCGTGTGTGTGTGTGTGTGTGTGTGTGTGCGCGCGCGTCCGTGCTTGCGTATCTGTGTGAGACAGAGTAATCAGAGAGGAGGACCAGTGGGGTGAATGATGAATGATGAATGGCACATGCTGAAAGGCCTCCAACGTTCTAATCAGCAAGACCTTTTGTCTGTGCTAGAGGACTTAATATAAGGCTGTTTTTTTCCTCACATGCCTTTGAACGCTTTATTTTTTTTTTTTTCACAACAGCCTGTTGAAATGTAATGGCTGACTTTACTTTTCTTCCAGACTGCGTTTTGGTTTGTTTGCCATCACAATCTGTGTCTACCAGCTTCAAAATATGACGACGTCTTGAATTAATGTCTTGAATTAACATTCAATTGTAATGAAGGGCGCAAAAAACAAACCAAAAAAACAGATACTGTATTGTACGGCGCCTATTGTCAACGTTTAGCGGCAGCTCTAGTGCTAGCAAGCGCTAGCAGTGCTGGATAAAGCTAGCAAGGATCAAGTGCTCCGTGTAGGCTGGCGAGAGCCGTCAGATTGTACTTTTCTAAGGCAGTAGATGTAAATGACTCAGCACACTATGGTGACAGCCAGTCAAAGGGAAACTTTTTTTTTTTAAATACTGATAACAATTTTCAGTAAGATAGCCAAAGAGCAAAATATTTGATAGCTGCAGCCCTGGCAGTACACTTTTTTACCAGAGTGGTTGTGTGAAAAAACACATTTGATTTTGTCTATTTGTCCACCTCTCACCTATTATCAATTTAAAACCACTCTGTGACTATGTATGTGTTGGGGAGTGTTTTGGTTAATTAATGATCCTAAAGGGGCAAAAAAAACCCACTCCCAGATTTCATTCTTGCACCCAAATAATAGCTGTGTAAAGTGTACGATAATTCTTAAGTAAACTTGGCATAGTCTTTTTCTTGTCTTGTTGAAATCAGACAGACAGTTTTTGAGGGTGACACTGTTTCATGCAAGTGAGTGACTTGACAACCCGCCCGATATATTGCTGGGCTAGTGGCGAGTATGGATTCTGTTCCTACTACCACCTGGGGTAGAACCCAGAGTGTGGAAAAAGGGAGTGCCCATAAAGACAAAAAATACATATCTTTGACTGTTTTTTTTTTGTCATTTGACAATAGCTTTTATGATGGCTTGAGTTTGACCCCAAAAAATTGATTTATGTGTTTCTTACTGTGTTAATCCAACAACAAGCACATGTGTCATAGACGATTACTTTGGCATCCATTTTAAAGAAAAGCTTGTCGTCAGAGAACTGCTCTATTTATACTCTCCCCTCTGAACAGCACAAAACCACTAGAGGTCTGTGTATACATCTGATATCAAACAGCCAAACAGGCGGAGAATTAAAGATGCTTGTCGCCACGCGTCTTCTATTCATTAGCCGCACTCGAGGAACTGTCCTCCCTTGGTAGTCTCTCTCGAGCTGTTTACTGGACGCACTTAAGAGGAGTTCTATCAATGGCCTGTTTAAAAGAGCACTTGTACAACACAAACAAGCTGACTTCATTTAAAATGTCGAGGCACAGTTTGTGTTTGTTAGGGTTTGTTTGCATTTGAGTGAACATGGACGTCAAAAACATTTTATGAATATATGAGTGTTCTACTTTGTCAAGTTTTTTATTTTTTATAAACTCGAGTAATTAGTTAGCCAACATTAATAAATGAGGGGAATAGTCGTCGCCTTGTGCTTTTTTTCCCACTGACACTAAAAGGCGAGCCAGAAAAACAAACCAGGCACATCAAAATATCCCTATGATTCCTATTTTGCACTTTGAACAAAACAGTAGTTTGTCATTTTACACCAAGTATGGCAGTACTTGGCCTGGAGATCAGAAGATGGCTGGCTTCAGGGAGGCTATTGTTGTGGCAACGTATTACTCTCATAAACACTGGTGGTTGTACAGAGTTGTATACGTAGTCATACTAGCAGATAAGAGACAGACAAAAAATAGTGTGCAGTCCACTCAAAATGTTCTTTTGTAGAGTAGTTGGCAAAGTCTGTTCTGTTTCTTTATTTAATGGCTGAATCTACAGAAAGACACTGGTAAACATATTTCTGCTGTTGCCAAAGATAGACAATACAGACTAGATCTGGATAACAGATGTGCCCATGCGGTGGCCATGTTGGCAGAGGTGTCATTTCCATCAAAAGTAAAGCACGAACCTACGTGGCAGCCATGTTGGCAGCACTGGTGTTCTTAGCAAAAGCAATGGAAAGCATGGTTACAGTTGTTTTGGTTTTGGCAAGCCCTTCTTTTTGCTACGCTAACCTTGCAGCTTTTGAAAGTGACAAGCTGCATGCATTTGGATAAACATTAAAACCTTTTCAAGCTTCAAGCTTTTTTAATTTTATTTTATTTATCTATACTTGTGTATTGTAATGGGCATTTTTAGGCCATTTAAAAAGTACAAAACAATCATTTTGTACTGTACTGGGTGTTTTGGGGCCATGAAAACATTGCTTCATGTTAACGGAAAACCTTCTTTAATTACCTTTAGCCAATTATGTCACATTTCCACTGTATATCGCAATACAAACATCCATTCGTGCACCCATTTTCTAATCCGCTCATCCTCACGAGGCTCGCGGGTGTACTGGAGCCTGTCCCAGCTGTCTTTGGGCAGTAGGTGGGGTACACCCTGAAATGTCCATCCACCATTTTCTAATCAGCTTATCCTCATGAGGGTCGCGGGTGTGCAGGGAGCCTATTCCAGTTGTTTGCAGAATCGAGTTACATCTCCACTGTGGGAACGAAACTTTGTCATAAACTGAGGTTCCCCTGCACTGTGTTGGTGTAAAACTGTCAGAAACGGTGTTTACTGAACTCGTGTGTGTGCCATCATTAAGGTGAGCCTACCATCAAAAGGCAGCGCTACAGAAGCTGTCGATGCACCTCAGTCTGCTGCAATCATTACATTCGCACCGTAATCTCTTCCAAGGCCATTCTGCTCCCTCCGGAATGCGACCCGGAGGTGGATGATTACACAGGAGTTTCTCAGGATCCATAATGACGCCCCGGCAAAGATGCAGTCGCACAAAAAGCTACGCCCACGCGGCGCCATTTGTGCATAAGTTAGCGAGAACGCGGTACAGGTGGCACCTCAAACGGGAGGACTGACTCCACATCAAAAGAGCACCTCTGACATCTCCGATTGCTCGCAAATGATGACGCACGGGGATCTTTTGCCACCACAAAGGCACAACAGAAGAAAGCGACATGAAAGGGAAGTCAATAAACATAAGGCGCTTGATAAAACATTTAGTTTTAGCGTCGAGTACAGCGCAGAGGTTGGCACCGTTTCCCTGTCAGACAGCACAACAAAAAGATCGGGAGAAAATTGGCTGACAAGCATCCGACGTGGTCCACTAATTGGAGATGTAAGGACAAGACAAGGAAAACTATCGTGTGGGTTAGATCGAGCAATAAGGTGATCTCCTGCCACGGTAAATTCAGATATGTTGGTCATTTCAGAATATGCAATTTCTCATATTCATCGGTGAAGGCAGTCAACTTCTTCCTTGACAATTGTGCCAATGACAACATTGATTGAGGTTCAATCAAAAAAAAAAGTTTCTGAACAAATAAGATTCTAAATTTTTGCAATCGTCCACTTCAGTCGTGATCGGCCATTTCCCTTGGTGTGCTGCGAGTTGCATCATGTACCCACACAGACACTTCCTCATGTGCAACAGAAATATTTTCAAATTTTTTCTGTCATGACTACACACACAGTGTGACTCACAGCACTCACAAGCAAATGTGACCAGTGTAAAAATATGCTGCAAAATCAGTAAAGCTACACCGAAAGCAACACCTATCGAAGCGGCGGCAATGGCAGCAGCGGCAGCTGTGCCGGTGACCAGGGTCAGGGCAGCTGTGGACTATGTACAGATGTTCACCGTCCCACAGCAGTTGTCCGATTTAGGTCAGAATGCAAACGTCTGCCCGGTGGGATGGCGAACGCAGAAACAGAATGGAACATGAGGTCACACTCGAAGCTTCAAAGTCCAACAGCACCTCAATCTGCCAGCAAACAGTCAGCGAGCAAAAAGAAAAAAAAAAAAAAACATCCAGTGAACACAAGGCAGATGATGACGAATCTGAACGGCCTCACTTTCAAGTACTTTGATATGTATTTTTTTTCTTTTATCACGAGACATGTCTGTCTCATAAAGTAATGGTGGGATGTTATCCATGTGGAAGGCATGATAGTTGTATTTTTCTGTTCTTGAAAGACAATGAGCAAAAGCCCAACCAAGTTTGTTATGAGGAGCCAAAGATTACTGTGGCAGTTGAATCCTGTCATTGTTATATTAAGCACATGCATCTTTACATTTTGTGAGTTTCTTTTCTTTTTATTAAAAACACATCTTGTTTTCATTGTATTTTAAATTACAAACGTACACAGTTGAGAGACACATGTTTTGCTTTGGGCAGGTAAAATACGTGACTGTATCTGTCATGTTTCGGTTTGTGACCAACAGGTGGCACTGTGGGGCTTTTCCCCCTGCAGCTGCACACCTGTTGGTCATTAGGTAATTAGGGCTATAAAAGGACTCCCAGCCCGACCACTCACTGTCGGGTCATTGTGTTTGCTCTAGCTACTGTCATGTTCGTTTGTTTGCTGCAACCAGGTTTGTTTTAGTCATGTTTTGGTTACTGTTATGTTTTATCTTCAGTCATGATTTTTGTTTGACACTTTGGAATTTGTTGGTTTTGGATTTAGTTTTCTTTGTTTTCAATACAACTCGTCAAATACACCCTGCTCCTCTCTCCTGCCTGCTTTTTGGGGTCCACCACCACCTTGCTACATGACAGTATCAGAGTTCATTTAGCTTAGTTGAGCGATATTGGTGTGCGCCTTTCGGCAACTAAATCAAGAAGACTAAATATACAAAATAGGCTACACATGAATATACAAGACTGTGACACCGGGAAATTCAACTGGATCGCACGATCAATTCATTGATAATTATTCAGTGATGACTATCTCTCCTGACGGCCACCCGACACGAAACGCGTGATGTTGTGAAAATCCTCAACTAAACATGACACAATCCTGTGAAATGTGACGTGATGTTTTTAAACATCAGGCTAAAGACTGAACTATGGGGGATGAAGTGGGCCACAAATTAAAAATATATAAAAAATAAAAATACATTTTTGGAGAATTCATAAATTTTGTTCCTATCCATTCATTATCTGAACCCCTCCATTATGCGGAGCCCATCCCAGCTGTCTTCGGGTGGTGGGGGGGGGGCACCCTGAAATGCTTGCCAGCCAATTGCAGGGCACACAGAGACAAAAAAAAACAAAAAAAAACATTCACATTGAGGAACAATTTACAGTGTTCCATTAATCTACCGTGAATGTTTTTGGAATTTGGGAGGAAACCGGAGTACCCGGAAATAAGCCACACAGGTACAGGGAGAACATGTGCACTCCACGCAAGACATGGTCACGATTGAACCACTGTGGTTCCAATATATTTTTACATCCATTCATATGCAACCAGAATATGAAGAAAAAAGGGACGCAAATGATAACCATCAACCCCACCACCATCACCACAGTCACTGCTACAATTATAAAAATGTGCATTTTTTTCCCCTCTATTTATGATTCAATCTTGTCCCCTTGAATTTTGTGTCAGTGTGACTACACCAAAACCCCTTCAGTCACCACTGCTGGGCTAACAGAGTTTTGACATGATACCAAACTGCCTGTGTGGTCAAACATGTTGGGAAGTCTGTGTTACCCAAATATATATATATATATATTTTTTAACCATTCTTAGGAGTTCATCTTTATGAGACTGCATAAGCATTGTGTTTCCCCCGTGCATGAATATGTGTATAAGCCGACAGATCACACACACAAGGTGGTGTACCATATGAATATTTTGCGAGGGTCTCCCTTGGCACGATGCGCTTTGTAGCGGAAAAGGCGGTGGATTGAGGGTGGGTTGGGGAGAGGGTCGTGGTTGCTTAGGGTCTAATAGGTTACCAGGGGACCTGACACGACTCTCTTGAGGCACTTGGGTTCCATACATTGCGAGTCTGCAGCCTTTGTCGAAATGCACACTTCCTCAAATATTCCTTTTCAATTCAATTATGTCCAAATGCAGATCCACATGTAATTTGGCAAAGCGGGCCAACTTTGTATGAGTTCTATCATGGACAGATGGTTTGGGGAAAGAGTTCTGGTAGCGACGAATGACGGACATAACGTTTGATGAATTGAAGAACATGTTGATTGTGTGGCTTTTCACCTTTTTAAATTTACACTTTGATTGATTAGTTGGTTTTTTTCCAGCATTTTGAAATTGTAATCTAAATCTTGAAGCAACTCCTTAACACTCACATCACTTCACGTGATCATTTATCATTTGTATGTCCCCTTGACATGAAATGAAGACATCCATGCTGCCGCTCTACATGGAAGCGCATGCTCTCGGCATGTGTCATCGCAGTTACACACATTCTTGCGTGCCTTCTCGCGACTGAGTGTGTGTACTTCACCTGGCCCTTTAATCAGAGTAGCACAATAGCAAGACTAAATCCGCCTTATCGCCACGCAATCAGATTAGAGAGGATTCCTGATCCGCTAAACACCACACACACACACACACACACACACACACACACACACACACACACACACACACACACA
>CAAKHF010021966.1:0-18906 GCA_901007745.1 Hippocampus kuda
TGAATAGCTTACATTTTTGTCCTGACCGTAGATGACACACATGGAAGCATGAACAGTAATTGTTTTTGCAGGGGCATCTCCAACATAAAATGCCTGTAAAATATAATTCCAACCTATTAAAAAAAAACAACAACAATTTAATGACAATGTCAAATCTTTTTTATTTGGTTTGAATGACAATGTAATATCTTTCCCCAGATGAGGGAGTCAAAACTGAGAGCGGTGAAGACTCCAAGGATCCATATATCGAAGCCTACCTTCATTCCCATGAACAGCCCAATGAATTCAACTGCACCGACAGAAAACGTATCACTCTCAGTATGACCCGAAACCAAAGCGTTGATCATAGGAAATACACTTTCTTCCTGTCACCCGAGTAAGATCCCTTCATTAAAGGTGCATGATAAACAGGGTTGTAAATGAGATTGACCGTCCGTACGTCTCTGCTGTCTTTTCCACAGGACGTATGACACAACCCTTGACTACTTTATCAACGTGAGCGCGCCCTGCAGCCCCACCTCACAGTCTGCCGGCATTCATCTTGAGGTGGGGCTGTTTGCCTCACTGTGCCAGTACTTCAGCGAGAGCGAGAAGCAGTGGCGAACAGACGGCATGGTGCCCTTGGCAGAAACCAACGCCAGCAGAGCCGTTTGTCGCACCAGACACCTCACCGCCTTCGCAGCAGGCCTCTTTGTACCCCCTCATTCAGTCAGCTTTACAATGCCAGTCAGTATGCAATGCTACAAAATCATCAATTCTTGATGTTGGGTTAAGATTAAAATGTAACTTTGTTCATGTTTTTCAGGAGCGCTCTGGCCCACCAAGCTTAGTGGTGTTACTGGTGTGCGTGCTGGGCTTGCTCAGTTATGTTGTTGCTGCTGCCATCTTGCACAAATTAGATCAGATGGATTTGCGCCGGGCTGGTGTGGTTCCCTTGTGTGGCACTGATGGACTCTTTAAATATGAGGTTCAAGTCAAAACTGGCTGGAGTCATGGTGCAGGTAAGCTATAAATGAAGTATTTCTTTTACATACAGTGTCCAGCCCACACCATTTTTTTAAGTGACTTACAATATTTGTTTTTGCAGTATATTTGCTGTAATGCCCTCACATGTGGAAAATGGAGAGACACGGTTGCCAATACACATTTTAGCTGTTAACCGAACGCCCGACAGCAAAACACAAACACAATGGAGCGCATTCATGCAGAAGTCAAGTCAAGTCAGTTTTATTGTCAAATATGCTCTCCATGCAACATACAGCACAGATGAAATTACTTTCCTCTCTCAACCACAGTGCAAACACATTGTTTGAAACACACACAGTTGAAAATAATGGCAGCAACCCGAACTGCATAAAATACATAAAGACATAAATAGATAAATATGAACAAATAAACATTAAATAGCAACAACAGACAACCAAGGACACTTGTAATTGTTGCAAGTTAAAATTTAGGTAGTGAAGCTGCTGTCAGTCACAGCTGTCACCCAGGCACTCATGCAGACTCCTTGATATCACATAGCCACTCAACCAGGCCTAAGGTTTTCGAGGCACATGCCTGGACACAGACAATACAATATGTACGGTATTTTTGACACACTTGATGCTTGCAGTTACAGTTGTGTATTCAAATATATTTACAATTTGTTTGAAAAGTACAGAGCCCCTAAAGTGACATGGGGGAAAAGAAGAAATATGTTTCTCATTCGAAACTTTCTCATGGTAACAAGAAAAATTTTGGGTTCTCATGAGAAACAATGTTTGCGTTGTTGAGTGTAAGTCCTCTTCTGCTGCCATTGTCTATAGGCAGGCATGTGTCCATAAATATATTTGTGATTTCTAAAAGAAAAGCAAAATGTTATTTTTCAATAGTGTACAGCAAGGCCATCCATGGGTAACGCTGGAGCCTTAAGACCTTTTCGCATTGCTCTTAGCAATGTGCAGCGGACCCCTACATTGTGTTTATGCTACGAGGGCTCAAGGGTGAAACACACCAAAGTGGGCGAGTGCCGCGGTACAGTACTCAAATTGAACAGTGTTCAATTCTAACGCGGCAAACAATAAACATCATGTGAACTTTCCACACTCCGATTCACACTTACATGAGTGTACATACGGCATGTGGAAAAACGGTTCTAATAGTTGTGGCTGTGTCTACAATTTCAGGAACAACAGCTCATGTAGGAATCAGTCTGTATGGTCGTGAGGGCCGCACCGGACATCGCCATCTCGACAGCAGGGGAGCCTTTACACGCAACGCCCTCGACATCTTCCATATTGCAACAGACACCAGCCTGGGCAGTGTGTGGAAAATACGCATTTGGCATGACAATAAGGGTAACTTTAAAAAAATAAAGAAATAAAAACAGATGCCTGCTTAACAAATAGTTAAACTGTCTTAAATTTCAGGAAATCATTCGCTTTCCCTCAGGTTTGTCCCCAGCGTGGATGCTACAGTACGTCTTGGTCAAGGACTTACAGACGGGAAGCAGTTACTACTTCCTGGTTGATGAGTGGCTGTCCGTAGATAATGACAAAACTGAGGGTCGTTTAGAAATGGAAGTGGAGGCCTCAGGTAAAAGACTTCAACCCAAGACAGAAATAGTACAAGAAATATGAAATGCTTCTATCTTGAGATACTTTTCAGTCATGTCACCCAGCCCTATATAGACTAATGGAAAGCAGTGCAGCGAAGAGAAACCCTACAAAATGAAGAGAGCAGCTGTTGAGAATAAATGAATGCAGTTTCATGGAATAAATATTATAATTTAGATGATGAATGTCGTGGTTCTGGCACTGTTTAGGCCATCAGAGAAGACCTTGCTGGCTCTGACCGCTCACCACTGATGTTTCTAGACTCCACATTTGTTTCTGTTTCTCCCTCCCAGAGGAGGGCTCTCTTCGCCGGTTTCCCCGTCTCCTGCGGTGTGAGCTGCAGAGGGCGCTGTGTGAGAGTCACCTGTGGCTGTCGCTGTGGGAAAAACCTCCTCGCAGCCCCTTTACTCGCTTGCAGAGAGCCACATGCTGTGCTTTGTTGCTGCAGCTATTTTTGGCCTTCAACACGCTGTGGTACAGCATTGTGGTGGACAAGAGAGTCAGGTGTGTGCACATTTTTAGACACACTTTTCTTTCTGTCCTGTGGGTTCAGCTACTGTTTTAGGTTTTGGTATTTTAGGTTTAGTGTGCTGCTTGTTTGCTTTTTACTTTTTTTTTTTGTGGGTGTGCGTGTGTACTTTTTATTTATTATTTTTTTGATGTTTCAATGAGTATTTCCAATTTCTACCCACAATTTCCCCTCTCTGAGCTCCTCCGTCCCTACACACCTGCCCGGCGGACGCCTCAGGTCTGCGGACGTCAAATGGATAAAATAGCGGAATTATGATTATTATTGGAGAACCAAGAACTAAGCACAGGCTCAGAGGGAAAGGAGTCTTTTCCAGCAAAGGTCCCTCTCTTTGGAATGACCTCCCACTCAATATTCGTCAAGCCCCCTCGCTGCCCATCTTTAAAACTCGTCTCAAAGCTCATTTCTCTTCTTTGGCTTTTGACTCAGCATGACTCAGACTTGATTTTTCATTTGACTGTTTTTGTGCATTCTGCTGTCTTTGTTATTAATTGTATTGTTTTATTGTCTGTTGTTGTATGTATGCTATTTGCTCCATGTGCGCACTTTGTATACAGCGGTGGTTGTTTTAAAGTGTTCTATAAATACAGTTGAGTTGAGTGTTTGCTTGTTTTTGATCATACAAGTGTAGTCTGTACTACCGAAGACAAATGCCTTGTGTGTTCTACATACTTGGCCAATAAAGATGATTCTGATTGTGATTCTCTGTTGCAGCCCTCTGGTCGTGGCGCAGTCATCTTCACTAAACGGCGAGACAGTAGCAGCAGGTGTGCTGACATGTCTGATCGCCTACCCTGTCTACCTCCTCGTCTTCACACTCTTCAGAATGAGCCGCAGCAAGGTAATGATAGCATTAGCTGGTCCCATCGACGGTATCTCACACATACTATCAACAGACTCTTTTCTACTTTTGTTTGTGCAAACCTTTAGTGTGTGTCGGTGAAGGAGGTGCCTCCACCAGGGGACCAGGAGTCAGTGGAGATCGATTATTTCCTGGAGAACTCCATGGCTGGAAGTTCTTTCCTCTACTTTGATGGCGAGGTAGATTCTTGTTGTGGGGGAGACATCCTTTGATAATTTGCAGCTGTTCAGTGAGCCGAATGTTTGATTTCCATTTTCTTGGAAATCAATATTTCAGTCTAGCATGGAATACGCTTCTTGTGCTCATTAGCTCTTTGTCTTCTCGTCTCAATCTTTCCTTCTCAGACCAATTCTGAGGAAACCAATGTGGATTTACCCACGCCTTCCACCAAAAGGTCAGTTACTTTGGTGGCGCTGCACCGACGTTTTCATTTCAAACGCGAACAGCGGTTTGCTCTAAACATGGAGTGTCGATTCACTGCCAGTAAATGTCTCACTCTGTATTTCAGTATGGAGAGTTGGGGCATGGCGGAGGAGGAGACGGATGACATCGACTGGCCCGAGCTGTTGGGTCATGTGTCTGAGACGGGAGGGGCGGGGCATGGGGCAGGGTTGCCCAGGTTGAAGAGGGCCCAAGGGAGCAGGCACCTTGGTGTGGACATGACTTTTAACCCTGATGATGAGGATGCGCAACGTCACAAATGTTTTACTTCTTCAGGTGAGCTCAGATCACTCGGCCCTGTAAGTTCAAGGTACCTAACATGGTTCAATGGAAATAATTGTCTCTTCAATGGTTATAATGTTCAGGCTTTATTGATATTCAAGAGAGGTATTGCTTCAACCAAGTATTGTGATTGTAGTTTGGTGTAGTGTAGAAAGGTACTTTGTCTTAGGAAAAGTTTTTCCCAAAAATGTTGACTCTCACTTAAGATAACCAAAATACTAAACACAGCTCTCATTGTGACACCCTACAGTTTTCAACCATTCCTATAATTCTTGTCATTTTTTTGTTCATAACATAAGGCCAGTCTTGGTTGACCCATTTGAAGTATTTAAGTTAAAATCTGACAAATGTGCATGAAACCATGCAGCCTGACATCAGTCTAACCTTTTAAAGAATGCTTTTTGGTCCATGGAAACAGAAATTTTGGGAAACGTCAGCTTAAGGGGAATAATTTCCAAAAGCAGGTTTTGTCCACTTGTGTATAAAAGAGAAACCCGCCCTATTTGGGTATTTCTCTTAGCGTGTCCTTTTGCATGACATCACAGTGTGCACTGTTATCGCCTGATGTGAGCTCATTTTAATGAACTGAATCTAATTAAGTATGAGTCGATTACATTTTGACTCCACGTTTTCTGAAAATGATTTTTGACTCCTCTGCCTTCTGATTATTTTAGTTGAGAGTTACAGCACATCGCATTGGCGTGCACATTCATTCATTCATTCATCTTCCGAACCGCTTCATCCTCACTAGGGTCGCGGGGGGTGCTGGAGCCTGTCCCAGCTGTCTTCGGGCAGTAGGCGGGGGACACCCTGAATTGGTTGCCAGCCAATCGCAGTGGCGTGCACATGATGACCTGAAATGCATTTTTATGTGGTCCATTTTTTGTTTGTTTTGCTTTGTTTTGTTTTGAAAGCAGCTCAGGAGTTATTGATAAGAGATTCGATTGTAAAAAAAAAAATTGCTAAAATAGACGCAGTGTGCCCTGAGGTTTTCATAACTGTGAGTCCACGCTGAGGTTCAGTTGCTTTTCCTCGCAGATGAGGACCTCATCAAACACATTCTTAGCGATGGGCAGAACTTTTTTCCGCAAGCAGAAGAAAGCGAGATGGCTGATCTGTAAGTATCGACGGACTGCGAGTAATTCACCAGATATTTTGCTTCGACATTTTGCGAATCTTCTTTAATTGGATTGTTTTTCTCTTCCTTGCCCTCGTTTCAGTTCGAGCATTTTGGAAGATAACACAGAGGTGATTCTTCTCCAGAAAATCAATGACCCTCTTCCTCTGGATGCAGTCAGAAGAGAACCCCCGAGAACTGCTTTTTCCTCCAATACAGGTAGGCGTGAGTTTGTATGTTCATGTACTACAGTACATACTGTATGCATGTTTCAAGGTTTGATATATTTTTTTTTCCTCTTTATTGGACTTTTTATTTGGGTTCACAAACTACCATGACAATAGAACGAAATATTGTTTGGTAGTATATCATTCGTCCTCCCGGCTGAGTTACAGAGAGTTGTCATTGATCGCATCTACATCTATTTTAATTTGTCTTTCCTCCATATAATCTGTGCTGCCAGGCTCTATCATACCTGCCGTACGTTTTTGGATTCCTCGTCTCAGAAATCATGAAAATGAACTGTGATATTCTTCTGACCTTTGGGTTGTTTCCTCTTGGATGCTGAAACAATTCCGAAGCCTTGTTTCTCTTGTGACTTCAAGTCAAATATTTGTCAGAGGCGTGATGCGCATTCAATTGTGTTTTTGTGTGACCCTGCGCTTCTCCAGTTGTGGCAGATGTGTGTCGTCCCAGACGGTTCCCTCCCTGGTGCGGACGCGCCGCCCTGTGGGGGAGCTGGGCAGCGATTGCCCTGGCCAACAGTGTATCCATTTGGGCAGCTCACGGGTTCAATCAGAAAGTTGCCATGATGTGGCTCATCTCCTGCTTTGCCAGCTTCCTCTGCTCCTGCCTGCTGTTGGAGCCAATAAAGGTCAGACGCAAAATGTGAACTTTGTAAAAACACACTCAGTCGCTTTGAAAAGCGGCCCTAAACCACTCAAACTTTACATCACCCATGTTTGGATTCACAGTGATCCAAGATTAACAGCTTGGGGCCTGGTGTCAGCTCAAGTATCTCATTTTGAAGCTCAGATGAGAGGTTTCACTCCGTTCTTACGTTTGTCCCTCAGGTGTTGTGCGAGGCCATCTATTATGCAGTGTTTGTGTGTCGCCTGCGCCCCGAGGACCAGGACGTTCTGGTGGAGTTCCCCATGGTGGAGAGGGTGGTGCAGCGGGTCCACAGGGTGCGGCCACCTCAGGGCTACGCTCTGTCTCAGGACCGGCACCAGGCCCGCAAGGTCCGCATGCTGCACGCCATGTTGAAGGTAATCAAACAAGAGACGCATTACATGCGATTCATGGTGTCCTCTCAGTGTTTCCAAAGTTGTTTGTTTGTTTTTGAATTTTTCAGAACTTCCTGGTCTACATGTTCTTCTTGTTGGTGGTACTTCTTCTCAACTATTCGGACTCTGCCAAAGACACACACAGCCTGAGGCTGCATACTCAGTTGCAACATGTGCTGCACACACCCGAGTACCACAACATCAGCAGGTGAAATCAAGATTCTGCCTTTTAACAATATTGGGCTTTAATGTACTGTAGAATGGATCATCAATCGTCAGGTGTTTCTGATGTTCACCTTTTTGTGTAGCTCCAGTAAATAAGGTCTCCAAAATATTAGAACATTATATCATTACAACCACAGAATTAAAATATTGTTACATTTCATTAAGTGTAAAAGGATTGTTATCTTTCTAAAATCTTGTCATTGATTGTGTTTATCTCTCCTACGCTGTCGTTTAGCCGCCATGATGTTCTGACTTGGCTGAAAAAATCCTTATTACCCGGCCTTCTGAATGACTCTGTCCTCCTCGGAGACACCGGAAGTGTTTTACTCGGCACAATGAGACTCCGACAAATCCACCACACGCACGGTGAGATGACTTTATGTTGCATTTCATATGATCTGAAAAATTCCCTCCGACCACGCAGTATGTGCACATTAATGAATATTGTGGTCTATTCTTGAAGTTCGAGGCTGGCTGAGCATCACATCTTCCGGTGCTGAAGACACTAACGGGTAGGGAAAGGATTGCAAGTTGAAAGTTCAAGTTACCTAGAAGGACCTATTTAGCGTCTATATGTGTTTCTCATCCTGCTAGGAGTCTACTCACTAACGCCACAGACTTTGTCATCCATCTGAATAGAAGTCTGGGGGAGGCCTCGAGCTCCCTGCAGCAGCTGCAACGGCAACACTGGCTCGGTCACAGGTGGCTAAATGCTCGTGTTTTCAAACCACAGTTAAAGTTCCTTTTAACAAGGCAGAAAATTATAGAAAATTAAGTTCAGCAAATACCGTATTGGCCCAAATATAAGACGGCCCTGATTATAAGACGACCCCCTCTTTTTCAAGACTCAATTTTGAAAAAAAGACTTTTTGAACACCAAATTAATTTTTATACAGAAAATAATGACAGTACATCTGAAACAAATGATTCTAACAATATATTTGAGAGAAAAAGCATTTTATTTTGCCTCATTCAAATCTTAATATCTGAACATTTAAATTTGTAAACTAAAGTGCAGTCACATTCGTAAATGAATGGCTTCTGGGTTTTGAAATGTACATTACATCATAACTTCTGCTCAGCTGCCGGTTAACCTGGCCGATCTTCGACCCACTTTTCTCCAGATTGTCGCTACGTTTCTCCATTTTCTGTTATCTCTTCTATTATTTTCTTCTTTTTTCTTTCTTACAGCAATTTTTTATTTTTCTTCTTCGTGCTACCGCTATTTTTATTTTGATTCTTCGTGACAGGGGTTCATTTTGGCCTGGGGAGTCAAGTTCAGCATTCGCTTCAATGGTATCTGGCGCCATATAAGATAAGATATCCTTTATTTGTCCCACACTGGGGAAATTTACAGCCTTCAGCAGCAAGATTGTGGGTCGAAAGAAGAAAGAAGAGAAAAGAAAACACAGGTCAATTAAGTGCAATATAAATACAAATATGGATAAGGTCAATAAGCGTCGTGAATGGGTATAATGTCTAGACCCCGAATATAAGACGACCCCCACTTTTTCAGTCTTATTTTAGTGCAAAAAACACCATCTTATATTCGGGTCAATACGGTACTAATTTGTTCTTGAAAAATGAGCGATGGCCTTAACAGTTATTTTATCCCACTCCTCCCGTATTTGGATTGCGATACGAAGGATAGACTTAAGTTGCAATAAATGACTGACATTCAAATAAATTCTGTTCCATTTTTTCTCTACGTTTGCTTGTAGGAGCCGTGCTTTGTTCGTGGAGTTCTCACTCTACAACATCAACACAAAACTCTTGGCAGTCTTTTCTTTCCTCTTCGAGTTCCCAGTTTCTGAGCGTGCTCAGTCCAGCCTTGACCTCATCATCATCACTCTGTGGCCAATCACAGGGCTGGATCTGCAGCTTCTTTTAGTGGTACCCACCGACAACGTTTTCCATTACAAGCAGACATACCAATTTGTGGAATGCAAATATTTCCCGTTCATTCTCATGCGGGTGATGCAACGTTATTTGTTTTCCTATTTGCTAGATGGTCCTTCTTGCCCTGGTGTTCTATTTCCTGGTACGGGGGATTTGGGGTTTCCTCCGAGAAGGTTCCTCATACCTGTTGTCTACCTGGAGGCTCCTGGGTGTCTGTAAACTGGCTCTGGCAGCATCTGTATGTGGCCTGCATCTGAGCCGGTGTGTCATGGCCCAGCGGCAGTGGGCCTTGTACCTCAGTCACCCACGAGATGCCTTCACAGACTTCTACCCCCTCGCTAAACAGAGTCAGACGTATACAGTCATGGCGGCCTTGCTACTCTTTATATTGGTGCTCAAGGTAAGAAATAATCATCGGAAGAGAAGAATATTAAGGACAATAATTAAGTGGTCAGTACAGTTAGGATAGGAACAGGAATGTAAATTTCAACGTGAAATAAATATGGAAATTTTCTGTCTGGAAAAAAACCTGAATTTAAAAACAAGGGAAAAAACTGCAACTCTGCCACTCCACAGTTGCCTAACTGCAAATAAGCTGGGGTCAACTTTAGTTTTGTTGTAATATCACCAATCATCGCTAGATGGCCAATTTGACTTAGTTGACCGTAGACTGGGTCTTATACTGCTGTTTTACAAGGTGAGTAGGCCAAGTATTTTATTTTATTTTTTTGCAGATTTGGAATGATATGCAGGGCAAATATAGTACTTCATGGACTATTATCATTTGCTTTTGAGTTTTCAATTCAGTGAAAGTTGATTATTTCTCAGTGGGCATTGGTGGACCCTGTAGCATACCCAGGCATCCCTTAGCTTTCAGCGGTGGCCAGCTAGTACATTTACACCTAACATTATCCCTAAACATGTCAACGTGCTCCACTGTGGTTGCTTCCACAATGGAAGAGTGTGTCAAATTTGATTAAGGACCAATTAATTTTGCAAACACAATTACACACTGTATCAAACAGTACTGCCTAGTGGAAACAGGGTTTTGGAAGCATGTTCAATTCAAACATTGGTACATATGGTAATGGCAATTTAGTCAATTAGAACAGTACAGCTGATAGTCGGCCACATTGTACCAAATAAACATTCATATTTCATATGAGTAATTTACCAGCGATAAATAATTGAGAAGGCTGCAGCACAACTCGTGGACAACATCTGCTAAGTTAATATGATGCAATGAATTCAGACATAAGTCAAAGGCCGACTGTATGCTTTCGAACGAGTTGGAAGATTTCCTTGAATACATTTTATTCCCTGTGTGTAATCATGCAGGCCTCTCATCAGTTGCGCTTCCTGCGAGAGTGGGCCGTGTTTGGCCGAGCCCTGCGACGCTCCGTCTGGGAACTGCTGGGCGTCGCTCTGGCCCTCCTGCTCTTGTTGCTGGCGTACTCGCACACCGGACACCTGGTCAGTGTCTGCTTTGCTTCATACTTGTGCTAAACTCTGTTGTTTGTAGCCTAATATGAACATAAAGGTTGATGGTCTTTCTGTTAAAGTTAGGTCATTTTTTTAAGAAATCAACTATCATGAGGACTTTCTTTTCAAAGTCTGAAACGCTAAAAAAGTTACAGGGTGATTTTCAGGTTGACAAGTTTGTCTTTTTCCCCAGCACATTAGCGTGCATAGTGTGAATCAATGCAAACACAAACAAAAAGTTAACTAGCAACAATATTATGGACCTAAAATTGTGTCACGGGTGTGCATCTCTCCACTTAAAGTCGATTTGGTATGTATGCAGTGCGATTTGACTCAAATCTTTGAAATCAAAACCAATTTTCGATTCAAACTGGTTTTCGCTACACCCCTTAGGCTTATGTAAAAAGAGAACCCATACTGAAACCCCAGTCCCATATTTTGCCTTGATCTATTTCAGTCACATGCTATCACTTCTATTCCAGCTCAAAACAAATGTTCATTCAATATTCAACACATAGACATATTTGCCACAGATGTTACACATCTGGGATGCATGTCCAAACTAATATGCCAATGCAACACTGCATTGCCATATCTATATTGCCCCCCCCCCCAACACACACACACACACACAGACATACAGACATTTTGCATACATATTACTCCTAACACACTGGAAACTCCTGCTGTGTCATCTTGATTCACTTGCGCTCTTGTAGGCTCTGCGTCAACAAGGAAGCCATTTCAATGGTTTTGCCTCAAATCATCGCAATCCTCCATCGGGCTTCACATTTGAGTGATTTTTTCTTTTTTTTCAAGACGTGTGCCCAATATGGACTGCAATAATTTTGTTCTCAAGGAAATGAAAATGCTCGTCACTTTATGTAGTTAAATTTATTAAATGTAATTGTTTAGTAGCGTGCATAGTTGATAGATTTATTAGAATTCAAAACAAAAAGAATCTCAACTCAACTCACCTGTATTTATAGAGCACTTTAAAACAACCACCGCTGTATACAAAGTGATGTACATGGAACAAATATACGTACAACAATAAACAAATTCATAATGAAGACAGTAGAAAACACAAAACAGTCAAACTAAGATCAAGTCTGAGTCATGCGGAGTCAAAAGCCAAAGAATACAAATGAGTTTTGAGACGAGTTCTAAAGATGGCCGGCGAGGGGGCTTGCCGAATGTTCAGTGGGAGGTCATTCCAAAGAGAGGGACCAGCAACGGAAAAGGCTCCATCCCCTCTGAGTCTCCGCTTAGTTCTTGGTACCTCTAATAATAATAATAATAATAATAATTCCGCTATTTTATCCGTTTGACGTGATCTACCGTGTCCTTGAGGGCTTTGAAAGGCGCTTCTGAATACAATGTATTATTCTTATTATTAACCTTTGCTTAATCATCCCTCTTTTCTCTCACTCCAGCTCTTCCACTCGGTCTTTGATGGCTATGCTAGCGTCAGCTCCACCTGTCTGTCCTTGTTGGGCACTGGTGGTCGAAGTCCATTGTCATGGGAACCTTCCCGGACACTAACCGGGCCTTCGGCCACCGTCTCCTCACTGGTGTTCCACGCCAGTTTCGCCGTGCTTCGGTTGGTCCTGATCTGGTTCGTCACCTCCATCTTACTGAGAAACTACCGGCGCGGACGTGCAGAGTTGTACCGGCCGGCTGTCGATCTGCAAGACTACGAGATGGTCGAGCTGTTCCTCAGGAGACTCAAAATGTGGATGGGACTTAGCAGGACCAAGGAGGTACTGAACTGCTTCAATACAATACACGGGCGGGCACACCCCATTGAACGCACCTCAGGTGAATAATGAATCAGTCTGTGGGAGGCTGTAATTTTCACTGCACTGAATCTCAAAGGAGACAGACGAGGCATTTAAAAGTGCTCACCATAAAAGGTGATGGTTTAAATAAGCTTGTGTGCCAAATAAAGGTGCAACAATTACCGGTAATCGATTATCAAATTATCGATTGTTATTTTGATAACCAGGAAAGCAGACTAACTTTGTGCTGGATAAAAAATTTTAAATAAAACAATTGCTTTTACTTCAGGAAACAACGATGAACATTTTTTCCTATTTTTGTCATTAACGGACCAAAATCGTCACTAAATCATCATTAAATTGTACACCGTCAATTTGAAATAATGTCCTGTTTTTGAATAAAGGGATGGAAACAAACATTTTTGAATCTGATTCATCGACAAAATAATCAACAGATTGATGATTAAAATAATTTTGACTTGCAGCCCTCGTTCCAATCGTTACTCGTACCTCTACTTAAGGGTTGTGTCAATACTGCGCAGTGGTTCCTTGCGAGTTGTTCAGTTTCGAGCCTTTGCTTTTGTTTTTTTTGTTTTTTTTTTTTTTGGTGTGAGCTAAAATTTCAATTAAGAGTGGTCATCGTAAATGCTGGCACTCGAACGCATTGAAAGAGAAAATAAGCAAAACTCACGGCCAGCTGTTCACAGCCTGCTACAGCTCCTGTTGTCACTCATTAGGCCACGCCCCTCAATGGCAAGTACCAATACCAGGCAAGTACCAATACCAGGTCGAGGTATTGAACAAAAACCGCATTGTTTCCAAGGTATCAAATACTCGTGAAGGCTGCCGATAGCAGCGACCAACACCTAAAGGCAAAAAATTTATCTGACGTTGAATAAATCCTGACCAGTTAGTGCAATTTGTTCGCGTGCCATGGCATATGATTGAAAATGCACCTGAACTTTGTTCAAATACCTGTAAACCAGTTGCCTCAGTCCAACACTAATGGATACATGGTGTAGAAATAAAGATGATGAGTTAGCTCTTCATAATCAGACTGAAGTCACAATCTGGGAAGTGAAACAATAAAATACGTTAAATTGATTTCTTTCAATAATTTTCTTTTTTTGTAAATGCAATAGTGTTAGTTTTCTTGGCATAAAACATTGGGTGTGGGGAGGGGTGGTTGTAATGGTGGAACGGATTAAAGGCCTTTTCATTCATTTCAATGGGAAAATTGATTTGCTATTGTATGTGAGTAAATTCAGGGAACGAATTGAACTTGTAAGTCAAGGTATGGCTTTCTATTGAGATTTGTCATTCCCAAGAATCCTGCTGAAAGTCACGTTGTTGTCCCTCTGATCTCGTTGCAGTTTCGCCACAAGGTTCGTTTCGAAGGCATGGAGCTGCCCCCGTCGCGCTCCTCGTCAACCAGCGACTGCAAGTCTCTGTGTTTACCGCCGCTGGACCGCCCCGAGTCTCCGTTCTTCACTCCAGACAGCGTCGACGGCGGCTCCGAGGCCTCCTGGTGCCCGGCGTCCTCCAGCCCCTGCAGCCTGACCGAAGCCCCCGGCGTGGGCCCGGGTCTCGGCCCCGGACTGGCGGCAGGGGGCGCCGGCTGGAGGGAGAGAGCGGAGACCGAGGCCTCTCTGAGGAGGCTGCTGCCTACCTTTGACGCCCTGCTGCAACAGCTGGACCGCGTCACCATGGCAACAGAGGATCTATTCCATATCGAATGCCAACTAGAGCGAGCGCAGAGGAAGAGGAGGCGTAGAGGGAGAGCAAGACGACTGGATCAGGGAGAGAGTGGAAAGGGGGGACACAAAGATTGTGGACGAAAAGAAAGGAAGAGTGGCAAAGACAAGCATAAAGTGGGCAAGAAGGTCAAAAAAAAGGAGACAAGTCAACTTTCAAACCAGTGTCGAGACTCTGCAGCCAATCCCCAAACGACTTCGGGGACCTCAAACATTCCCTTTGCCAAGTCCAAAGCACTGCCCCTATCCTCACCTCTCTCCAAACTCTCTATCAGCGCTCCCCCACCAACACCAGTAACAGACCCCTCCACTCCTCCTGTATCGGCACCCGATAGCCCCTTTTCCCACTCCCAGCCTCCCGAATCGAGCACGGTGCTTCCATGCGCCCCCGCGGCCGCTCCATCCTCACCGCTGCCCACGGCTTGGGAGCACCCGCCCGCCGAGAGAGAGCCCCTTTCTTCCTCCAGCCTCTTCAACCATCCGGCACACACGACCACCATCCCCACACACAAGCGAAAACGTAAGCCTCCCCCGCTTAAAAACAAGGTGCACCCCAACTAAGGAGGGACACATGAGGGAGGAGCGAGGAAAATGTGAGGTTAAGGACGAGAGGAGTGCGGGGAGCAGCTGGTTCTGTATCCCGACGTTCCTCTCTAAACTTCACGGATGGGGAACAACTCACGAGAAGGTCACACATTTCAAAAGCAGGAGAAAGATTGTGGTTGGATTGGCCCAAATGTGGTGCGGGTCACCAGCTCCAGACAGCCACGCACAGAGTGAAACCAAGAAACTATTGTTCCCTCTCAAAACCAGCTACAGGTGACCCTGGAGGTCACATGAAGGTCACTGACAGAAGCACAGTTGCGTGCTCACCTTAGGACGGTAAACAAACAAAAAAAATCGTATTTCTTTGCTGTGTTGTGTGTATGTAATCACGAACTGTTGGTACTATTACTACTATGGGTATTTGTGGTCCGTGTGGAACACAAAATGTTTTAGCACGCCGAATTTGCATGCCAGGCAAATGCAGCTACACGCACACGCTACACACGTAGACAAACCTCGGCGGGGGCTTGGCTTCTGCAGCCAGTTGTTCAGGGTTCCAATTATATTGAAGCGGTACAGAGAGGAAGAAAGGAAGTGATGATGTGGGAAGAAACAAGGAAAGAGAAAGTCTCAAATAAAAGACATTCGTGGAAGTTGGAAACAGGAAGGACTTTTACACTACTTAGTATGTACTTAAGTTGACCCACCATGAAGCTATCAGGATGGTGAATAACTTTTATTGTGATCAATATGGTTATGATGTAAACGCACTTTGTTTTAATTTTTTTTTTTTTTCTTCTGAAAGGCAGTGTGGCGTTTTCGGATGTAATAAGCTTGGTATGAAATCCAATACAGACAGCTTTACTGTAGCTGAGTTATAAGAAAAAAAAAATTGCCAAAGCTTCTGCAGCATGTATGACTTTTACCATGACCTTAATTCCTTTGTTTTGTACTTAGCACTTTATTGTCAAATGGAGCTGATATCCAAGGCTACATATTTAACTCATCCACTTTATACTTTTTTTTTGTTTGTTTTAATGTTATGAAAATGTCTGAGTATATTAACACAATTTTGAAGCAGTTAACTCTTGTTGTTGTGATCGGCGTACGTAATTTGTGTCCAGTGGGCAAAATCTCAGGGAACACACCCTTTTCCTCAAAACAAACCAAAGGCTTTGACATGGAAACTTTTTTTTTTTAATGCAGCATTGTAAATGTGGAATCGACACCACTTGATTCCCCCTAAGAAAGTATGGAAACAATGAAGTACAAATGTGTTGCAAGCTCGCGGGATTGAGTGATCGTTGACAACCGTAAAGATTTGAACGTCTTTCACATTTAACTTCGTGCCACATGCTTCCTCACACGAGGATTTCCTGAAACCTGATTTTTAAAACTTGCATTGTGTGTATGTACGTATCTGTATATTTTGGTGCTTAACAGTGTATGTGTATATATTTGTTCGAGCTTTTCTTGGTCAATATGTTATATATGGTCAGTTCAAGCACAAGTGTTGCAAACTTTTGACATTTTCTGTCCAGCAAAAGGATTGCAGTCGAAGCTAAAGAAATATTCAACCAAGTGCCTATGCTTAAAGGTTCTTGTCCACCATACTCATGTGACATTGTTTTCCCTCCAATCTGGTTTGAAAGGAAGCATCTTGTTTAAAACTTCTACCAATGCGCCGTCAACATTTCAGTTGTGGTAATGTCCATGCTTTTGCACTTGACAATGTTCAATAAACGGCTCAAAAGTAAATGAATTGAGTCTGTGGCTGCATTTCACCAGTAAAACCGATTTGATTAAGACGTCATTCTTCTCATCATCTGGCCCGGCTCCCACTGTCAATCCATCAGCGCGTTGGGCTTGTTAGGGTTTTTCAAAAAAAGGACTCGCTAATAATTCAACAAAAGGCATTTCAGATATTTTAATGCACTCAAAAGTCTGCATCCAGCTTAAGCGCAGAATGTCAGTAAGTTCACATTTTTGAAAAAATATGCAGAATTTGCCAGGTGCACCACTTCAAAGCTCAGAAAATAAGTTTTGATTGTGAAGCTCACGGGATCCCAATCAGTTTCAGTCCAAGCCTATGCTAAATCTACCCCATGCATGAGATGAAACTCAGTTCACCTCACCTCGACGCTGGGTGTGTGCGTCATCACACAAAATCAGTGAAGTCATCGACCGTTGAAACAAGCCTTTTACGCTGGCCTGAGCTCTCGGGGTTTGCGGCTGCGGTGCTCTGCTGAAAAGGCTTGTTCTGCTGAGCATGTCCCTGCGTCAGCGAGATGCCGGGAGTCGATCGGGACTGAATGTCTTCATTAGCCTGAGAAAGCGGAAGGGAGAAATCATTACTGACCTCTCATGGACGTTAAGTCTCTTCGTTGAAATTGCGTGCGTGTAGTCTTCCTACCCTTGTCCTGATCCTCTTGATGTGCCGTAACCTTGCCAGCCACTTGGAGGCATACGCGTCTGAAGGGTTAGCTCTGTACTGATGCACCAAGGAGGCCATCTACGCAGAACATGGCAAACATTATGTACAGTATAGTATGGCAAGCCGTTTAAGAAACTGTAGACGATACTATGCTCTGTCCTCGGTAGTAAGTCAATTCAGTGCTCAAGTAGAAAAAAAACTACGTCTGACAAGTAATTTTTTTTTTATACTACATTATGACACTTCGGCATAATGGTAGAACAACTAGTAATATTAATTATGAATACGCGACTGTCATCGTTCAGCATACCAGAAGAGAGTAAACGTCATGTGCAAAGAGGCCAACGTCTTACTTGTGAGAACAATGCTGTTACAAAAATGTTACAAGCATGAGTAGAGTAAACGTCTCGACTAATGCTCTAAATTGTCATACTCCTAAGGACAAACAGTGACTAGCAATAGTAGTAAGCTGGATATAAAATATATCGTTGAAAAGCTCGAACAGGCTTGACGTATGACCAGTAGTGATGGGGAAAATGAAACTTTAAATTTGCTTCATGAGCCAGTTCCTGTATTTGACTCCTCTACATCAGGGGTCCCCAACCGCCGGTCCGCGGACCTGTACCGGTCCGTAGGGCATTTGGTACCGGGCCGCACAGAAAGAATTTGCCTTAATTCCGTTTTATTTATTGCGGAATACGAAAGATGTTTTATTTTGAAAAATTACTGGATTCTCCGTTACATCCGTCTATGTCACACTTGACACGCGTCAAACCACGCTTCTGCGTCACGTGACAGATTACGCAAAAAAAAAAAAAAACTAAAAAAAATCGTAAAAAAACTGCTGGAGATCGCAAATGACGGCGGCCTTAACCCTCATATTATGTTGAAAAAAAATCACATTGATTATGTTGTGGGTCATTTTGACCCGTACTGTAAAAATCCACACAAAATAGTCAAAAAACAGGTTATACCAGTAACAACTTTGTTTAAAATGATGGAAACATTCAGAAAAGCGACAGACAACAGATTTTTAATCCCAACAGCATATTTAAGAACTGTTTAATTAAAAAAAATTCCATGTCATGTTTCTTTTTTTCATTTAACTTTTCTGAGCTTTTCAGTGATTTATCTACAAAGTATTGCACTGGCAGTTGTATGTGTGCTGTCAGATTGCCTCGTCCCCCTTTGGTGGAGTTGTAGTTCAGGATCATTTGTGGCTTCATGTCTTCTCATGTGCTCAGAGATGCATCTGTGTGCATAGTGCTCATTACAAGAACATTTTTGATTTTCTTTGGGCAGTATGAAACAACTGCTGCTTTCTCAGTGAAAACAAACACTGAGGAATGCAGAGTTCTGGTCTGCATCTTCAGAATTTCACCGGGAATTTGTCTTATTTCTTCTGACTGTTGCCACCATAGTCAGCTTTCTCTCCTGAACTTCATCTACAAGGCCGCACATTGTAAAGAAGTTATGACTTTGCAATCCTTCACTCATCTTCAGCACCACACGCATCATCTGAATCTTCTCAGATGCTTCTCCAGGTAGCTTTCCAGTATGCACTTGCATATTCCATGCAAAACTAGATTTTGCATCACAGGCTGCCCACATTTTGATGCCATACTTGCCAGACAGATCCTCTGTCTCTGAAATATCTTCCTCTACATCACT
>CAAKHF010021968.1:0-12860 GCA_901007745.1 Hippocampus kuda
AGTCGTGCAATCTTCACCACTTTTCTGCATACACTTTGTCTGAAGCAGTTATAGATGAAAGAGGAGAGGATCAAAGTGTCCTTTCACCAGTGGATCAGAGACGTCATGCTGAAAATGTGCACACGTCTGCTACAAGCTAAGTTTTGAAAGCAAACACGAAGCTGTAGCGTCCATTGACGAAAAAGAGATTGGCTCACATCTCCTGTCCCATGTAAATCCACTTCAGTTCCAAGCCGCGACTCCCAGTTCCACATCCGCATCGGCGCTCAGTGCTAACGCTCCTTTCTTCTCGTCGTCGGCTCCTCAAGCCTTACATCCATCCAGCCGCAGACCGTTCAACAGCACCGATCTCTCCGCTGAACAAAGCGGGGCTGTGAAAAATGCTGCCCATTACAGGCGCAAGACACAAGCGCCCCGGGACTGTCCAGCAACGACAGTCAAATGGCGCCGACATTCCTCCCAGTCAAAAACAGTGCTGGTATATCCATGCTGCCGAGAAGGCGCAACCACCAAGCACAGAGTCTCCTCCTTGATGAATGTCATGGCCAAAAAATGCTGAAAAAAGTCCACATCAGGTCCACACGACGTAACAACAAACACAAAGTGACAAAACAAACCAAAAAACAACAAAAAAAACCAAGGCTCATGAGAGCACTTGCCGACGGCTGCCTACTCGGGCGCCATCTTGACTTCAGAGATGTACCATTGCTTACGTACATACGTACCAGTGCTTCCATGTATTAATTGATTAAATGGTTTGGACACTGTTATTCACCTTCTACACCCCCTTTACACTAGATCTAACCTTGGCCATGAAAGTAACTGTAAGAAGCAATTACGTAAATAACAGGAACATCCTACCCGCAGGCTGTGTGTGGAGTGTCTCAGTTTGGTGTAATGTTAGAGGTGGAAACCTTTAACAATCAATCATTTATTTTTGATAGATTAAAAAGTCTGTGCACTTTTGCACCACTGCCCATGACTTTTAAAAGAGGACTTGGAAAAAATGATCCCCTGAGGTTTTACTGCAAATATGTAATAGTCGTGGTCCAACAATGACTTGCCATTCCCATTGCTGGTGTGAGTTACTTGGAAAACATCGGGAGCTCATCCAAAAGTAATTTGACAATAAATGAAGCCACTTCTGTTGGGTCAAGCCTCTTTAAAAGAAAGAAAAACGAGATAGAAAATAGATTTGCTGACCCAGTTGTAATGGCTGGAGGAGCTGACTCCCACATTCGACAAACTTGCATGCCAGGCTGTTTGAACACTCAAAATTGTCCCTAGCTGTGAGCACGGATGGTTGCTTGTCTCGGTGTGCCCTGCGATAGGCTGGCAACCGGTTCAAGGTGTCCCCCGCCTACTGCCCGAAGAGGCTGGGATAGGCTCCAGCACCCTAGTGAGGACAAAGCGGATTTGAAAATGGATGGATGGAGATATATATATATATATATATATATATATATATATATATATATATATATATATATATATATATATATATATATATATATATATATATATATATATATATATATATACATTTATACACACACACACACACACACATACTTACACACATCAGCAGCAGCAGTTAAGTATGTGTTAAATGGAAGCGATGCATTAAGGTTTAGAACTGCCTTGGGAAATATATTGTTGCTTCTGAGAACGTGATGGCAATTCACGATCACAAAAGCAGCTTCACTTCTGAAAAGCTATTTGAGGTTGAAAACAGCGATGCCACAACCATGCAATTGAGAAATGTAGTTCAACAAGTAACAACGCTGCTTGTAATGCTGCCACTGCCCGACATTGCCAATTCCTCATCAGTGTGCTGTAAAGGTGTGTTTCATTGTTTGGTTGATTCGTTATTCCTTCACATAGACAAACAATTATTAATACCGTCAACTCGCTTCCTCTTAGGCGTGTTTTCACTATCAAATAATTAAAGCAGAAGGGCATAGCGTCTGTGTTTTCTTTTCTTACTGTTGCAATTATGCATGCAGTCAATGCCCTAAAATGTGAGATTTTTGCTTCCGAACACGACACCAACAAAGACAAAGGTTCACTTGTCTCTATGAAACCAGACGACTCAAAGTGAGGAGAAACATCGACAACCTCAAAAATAACAAATTGCTCATTACACGGAACAGCTTTTCAAAGCAAGAGTAAAACTTCTCAGTCACTTGAACAAGCAAATAATACGCCTTTATAAGGGACAAATGAGATTGCATTTTGGAAGATATCTTATCTTCACACCCACCTTATCATACAGCAGCTTCCACACTACTCGGCTGCAACTCTCTCAAACTGTGCAGCATGTGACTAATTGCTCTGGTTTATCAAGGCATAAAACCGCCTTGAAGAAAGTTAAGTGCCAAACTTCAATGACCCAGCAACAGCGATCAAGTGTCTCTGACATGAAGCTTCTGTTCATACAAACCCCGTAAACACCATTAAAACGTCAGGGGCTATAAAACACTTTTATGAAGTAATGAGGTGCTTTTTATTGTTTTTGCACAAAGGGTCCTAAAATGTTTGCTCTTCTGCCTGTAATAAGGTCCAACAAGCAGAAGGAGGTGGGGATATAGTTTGTAAACCACGACAGATGTGTTGCCATGTTGGGAAGGCTGTTTAAACATGACATGACAACAAGAGCACACAAAATGTGGCACCTGCTGAATCCTTTAGTACAGTTACACATACAAATTCTTATGCAAACTTGCATCACACGTTTTAACAGGCACCCGGTACGTGTTCCCCTGCCATCTATGCACTTAAAAATAACTTGTAAAAATGTAGCTTTTGCCAAATAGAGCACTAACTGTTTAAACGAACACATGCACGCACACACACACATGCACACACACACACACACATGCACGCACGCATGCACATTCATACATACTATATACCGTATATCTTTTAATCCTTTTGGGTTGGATCCAGAAACCGGCACAAGTACAGAAGGCCAAGTATGATCACATACATGGGTCTTTCCCGAACTTTTTCAGATAAAAAAATGTGCTTCCCTGCGCAAAAATTACTGAATCAAATAGTACATTGCCATAATACTGATAAGATAAGATAAGATATCCTTTATTTGATGTATACATAAACATGTGGACATCTTCATTTATATAGCAAATTCACAACAGCTGCAGTTGTAACAAAGTGCTTTGCAGAACACTGAACATAAACTAAAAATAGTCACAGAACACGTAATGTAAAACACCGACAATAATACAATCATAAAAACTATTCCTATGTGCAACACAATGTCAATCAAAAAGACCAACCTGAGCACTGAACCCAGAGAACCGGCCATGTTTAACAATTTTCTCAGGCTATAATTGAAAAGTCAACCCATTAAAAGACACAATGCTTATTCCATGAGTTGTGAACCTAACTATTGATAATCCATTCCCGCTTTTATCACCACACTGTAGTTGCCAAAACAGACCCAGTCAAAAATGACCCAATTTCAGTCAGTGTCTAAAAAAAAAAAAGAAAAACGCCATAAATGTGGTGAAAATCACTTATCCTGTATTTTGTAGGCAGCATTTATCATTGTCAGGCAGACATATACAGTGCCTATGCCCCCAAGATGTCCCATTTCCCCACCAGTAGTTTGGACAGCATACTCGCTCATTTATAGAGGAGCCTGTCAGTTTTGTGCTATTTACTAATGCAAATGTCCCCTGGATGAAGTGTTTCTCAGACCGAGACTTGCTGCGACAGGGAAAAAAAAAACAAAAAAAAAAAAAAAAACAAAACAGGCAATCACATCCAGTTAGATTTGAACGAATGTACAAAGGTAGCTAAAAGTCACTAGAACCTTTCCCTTCAATACAATTACTAAACATGTAAGGAGGCAAAGGACAAAGAAAAGCTTGGCTATAATCAGACCTACAAAAAAAATAAAAAATAAAAAATCTAATAAAAATAAAATAGTCACAATTTAAATATATGTCCAATACACCAACCAGTGCAGCAAACTACAAATGACCAGTGGTGGACATTTCGTCAGTACAAACGGAAGCTTTGTCAGTCTGTCACTGACGGACCGATGACTGACCCAAACGCAGATGGGCGTGGCACTGACGGAAGCAGTTTTTCGCCCATCAATCATGATGCTTTATCCATTAGTATGTATAAATTTTGCCAATCAGTATGATACTAATAATTTGAGCTATCATGGTGACATGGTGATTTAACCTGCAGAAGGGTTAAATCCATTATTCACACCTTAGATTGACATTCGTTAAAATATAGTGGCCTGGAAATGCAGTATGAAAAAAAAAAAGAGCTGGCTTGTTATCAAAGTACACATCCTTTCCAAGTATATGACCGGCATTGTTATGCCTGCATGATATTTTTCCACGTGAAAGCTGTACTGTTCTTGGTATGTGGTGATTGAGTTCCAGGACAAATGAATCACTGAGCAAACAGCTAAGTCTTTTAAAGCTGCGAGGGATCTTCAGCGCCGAAAGAAATGCCGTTGTTCAGATCAATTTCGCCGTGAAGTGGGAGGGAAACGAAAGAGTCACTTCAGTTCACTGCTCCTTCAAATAATTCTGGCTTTGAATATTCAGTGGCCTGCCCACTTGTTTCATCTAAATTGTGTGATTGACATGTATGTGCTCATTGCCTGTTTATTTCTACTCTATTTTAACAACGCCGCACCTCGCTGTCAGTTTATATTCCAGTACTGTGGAACTCTCTGTGAGGTGGATTCGGGAGAACACTATCTGTTACTGTACCCACTCATAAAAGCCTATTATTAGAGAGCCATGCAGCGAAAGCACCAACCCCTACGGAGAAGCATGTTTCCTTCAGTTTGATGGGCAGAACCGAGAAGACGCTAAAGGCACACACAATAAAACCTATTTGAGTGTTGCAGGCTTGAACACTTTCTGCTCTTTAGAAAACAATCCCTTGCACATCCCTGGATTTCATGCTGGATCAACGCACTGTACTTTGTTCGGGGCTTCAGATTCAAAATGGCCCATATGGCAGAGCATGAGATGTGAAGGTGAAGTGAACTGTGGTGCTAACTGTTGAAGGTAAACGCTGACAGGACAGAGTGACCCAGGGTTTCAAACAACGTTGGCAATAGCCATCCAATAACAGCCACATTCTCCCTTATGATCGCTAATAAAATCCATTTAGGCAATTTACACACCGCCAAGATGGCTTCCACTGACATAACAGGTGCCAATCATCTCTGATAAGCTCTTGAATAAACACTGCAAGCAGGCTAATTATGAGCTCCGTTGGCTAAACTGGGCAGAGTCAGACTGGGAGAAAAAGTGATGCTTCCCTGTAGGTTGCGTGTACCTCAGAAGCCGCATTTCCAAATACTCCCTAACCAATAATTGGCATTATGTGGATGATCTGTAAACGCAAATGTCGAAATCAATTGGTGCAAACATTTAATCAGAATCAGAATCATCTTTATTGACCAAGTATGAAGAACACGCAAGGAATTTGTCTCCGGCAGTACAGGCTACACTAATATCATCAATAACAAGCAACTATGATAAACAGGGACATGGAGAAATAAGTATGGAAAGACATTCCGTAGTGTAAGGGTACCGTTGTGTGGTAGTCCCACCCAATGACAGCTGTGAGACAATGTGCAAAGTATCAAGCAGAGCTAAAGTGATCAGTGGTAGAATACAATACTATAACAGTTGTGCAGTCGGTGCAGCTATCATTGCACCATTTTAAAGTAACCAGTAGCAGAATATTAGAAAATAATTGTACAATTGTACAGATGTCCTTGAGCGCTTAAAGTGTATGGTGCTATGGAATATAGATTAGTGACAATGGTTCAAGTAAGTACAGAGCTGGAGCTACAATGTTTGGACTTTACTCTCAGAGCACCTTAGCAAAGTCTATGGAAAGCATCGTAAAACTCAAGAAGTGAGGACATAAAACAGCTTCCGGAATATTTATAATGTGTTCATGACAATTTGGGACAGTGAGAACTATATATCAAATCCAAATTTCAGACAAAGGACAAAATATGAAGTGAAATGCTGTTTTTAAGCAAGAGCGCTTCAAGAATTTGACATTTAACATTCAGACAGCATGACACCACCAATCGGGAGGAGAAGCGCTTCAGAAAAGTGGAAGAATGATGGGTTAAAAAAAAAAAGTTCTTCAAATGTCACCACCATAAAAAGACTATTCGGCATTTTTAATGCGGTTGACAAATGCATTTGATGAGAATGATAACGAGCAGACTACAGTATATGTATAGGTAGGTAGACACAGCATACAGAATGCGGCAGAGACAGCCGAGTGGTATTTTGGTCACCCATCACACAGTTTGCGTGCAATACAAGAGTGCGTGCAGTACAAGAATAACGGCAGGAAACAGATGAGTGCCACAAGGGGGAAACAATTGCCATCCCTTAGTAGATTCTCAACATCCCAGAAAGTATCTCTAATTAGTGACAAGGCAGCTCCCAGGGAGCTGATGAGAAACGGATGTGATTATTTGGGCTAAGGAAAAAAAAAAAAAGGAGGAAATGCGGCTTGAAAACTAAGAGTGATGATAATGCAGACGCCTATGATGCTATCCAGTCTTTGTCATGTTTTGACTGTTTTCCAGCAAATCCAGTGAACATGCAAACTGCTACCAACTCAGCTTTTTGTTCTTTGCATTGATTTAAAATTGTTTCGTGAGCACTGGCAGTGCGAATGGTGTTTTATTGTTTTGATATTATAAAAATAATATTTTTTTTTTTTTGTCAACAGCTAGTCCACACAAAGCGCCACCCAACTCCCGTGTGACAGAGTACAATGCAATCATGATTCAGGGTCGAAAGCTGTGAGAGCCTGATCCCCTGCATCATTAATGAAGGACTGATATTATATCCTGTTTACAGGGGAGAGGGAGGCAGATCATATCAAGCATTAGCAATTGCCTTGCACTCCTTCCACCCACATAGTACACGTATACACACACAGGGCAACATGCCTGGGGCTGAACATTGCACTGCAGACCCGGGCTGGTGGATGGAGCAAGAATGACTAAAGAAGATTCAATCCATCCCATGAGTAAATTCATGTTTCGGATTCAAATCTGCAACCTGTTTGGGAAATTGTGTTCAAGTGCGTATATGTTTGTGAATACAGACAAGCGGAGGGGTTATTGGAACTCATATAATTGAATGCTAAACTTAAAGAATACCATGATTAAATACGGCCATTAAAAATGCAACTTTATGAACGATTGTGGTCACTCAGAGGTAATTCAAAAGGCCTGGCTGAATTCCGAGGTCAACCTCCATTCATTCGGCCAATGCTAGCCCTCGCTCAACCATTTTAACCCAAGTTCCTTGGCACAGGCCCAGCGAATGTCAAGCCAAGTGATCTGTGGAGGGACACCCGCTCAGCGTGGTGTTTGGGACAAATACTGCTGCAGCGTTTCTTTTGCTCTACCCATCTGTTGGTTTTGGCCCCACTCCTCTGGACCGCAGCACAAATCTGGGAAGGCTCAGGCAAAGGCGCTTGGGCAGCCGCAACACCACTTTACACAGGACTTTTCTGGAAGTACTCTCAGCAGCAATTAAATGTGGGGAAAGAAGCTCATATTTGAGGCTTTGAAAAGTTGGACATGGTTTGAACGTGGATGAAGGGTAATTCCCACAATGTTTACAAACTGCAAGTGACATTTATAAATTGTCCCAGGAGAGCAATAGTTAAAAAATATGACAACAACTACATACTGTTGAACGGTCTGCGGCAGGACGGATGTAAGGCTTGAGGAGCCGACGATGAGAAGAATGGAGCGTTAGCGTGGAGCGCAGATGCGGGTGTGGAACTGGGAGTCGCGGCTTGGAATTGAAGTGGATTTACATGGGACAGGAGATGTGAGCCAATCTCTTTTTCGTGTTTGCTTTCAAAACTTAGCTTGTAGCAGACGTGTGCACATTTTCAGCATGACGTCTCTGATCCACTGGTGAAAGGACAATTTGATCCTCTCCTCTTTCATCTATAACTACTTCAAACAACAAAGTGTATGCAGAAAAGTGGTGAAGATTGCACGACTGTCTTGTGTCCTATGTGTTATTTTTGTTATTTTGACTTCAAAATGGCGCCGCGTGAGTGGCTGCCTTTCCAGCAGCTCCAATATTTTGTTCTACTTCTTCCTTTCATAACTTTGCTGCTGTGAAATGGGAATTTCTCCATTGCGAGACTAATAAAGGTTTTCTTATCTTATCTTATTTGAAGTAGAGCTTCATTCACATTTGAATCAGAGGTGAATTTTGTGCAAAAATGAGCCGTTATCTAATAACGACTTTTTTTTTCATTATGTTGAATATATTCCAAAAATAATATCCTGAAATAACTTTAACCAATAGTAAATACAGTACTTCAAGCACAACAACTGTTTTCTGGAGTGTGTTGAAGAGGTCGTTCTACACAATAAATGTATGGAATGAAGCACTTCTAGTTGAATGGAAGCATGTGTTAAATTCTCCTGAAAACACAATATAACTGTTACTAGGAGATGAAAATGGAGTCTTGAGAAGCATGAGAAGCATAAGAATGTCTCTGTGAACGCCAGCTTTGAACCAAGCCAAACAAAACAAGTCGGATGCCGCAGAAGGAATTGTGCAGTGATGCCACAAACATCTTCACCCAATCTAGCGATGCATGCCATCTTGTGTTTTCAAACTTTTTTAGGTTCTGAACAACTTCATCTTGCACGGAAGCACACTCAGCACTCTAAAATTTGGTCCATAAACTAGAAAGGTGAGTAAGGTACGAATGGCTACAATCGATACCAACTCCGTGATACTAAAGTGAGTTGTTGAGGATCCCACTTGCAATTAATTTAGGACTATCGATTTCATTGCATCAACAATCATTCAATCATAATTATGATGGGATAGTCTCAACGGATTGTATCTCGAGAACACAAAAGGATCAGTTACGATACAATTATTTATTTATTTTTTTATTCTCGTGAGCAACCTCGGGTAAACACAGCATATTGTTTGCTTTGCTGAACTACACTTAACCTGTCTCACATCATCGTAGTCACCTTCAAGTACACAGGAAAAAAAAATGAAATAATGAGAAACATCACAGGAGTCATATGCCTGTTTAAAAAAAAAAGTAGTAAGCACACATCAATCTGACTTATGACGGTCTAATTATAACATTCCATTGGAGTAGAAGAGAGAGGCGCTATGAGTTTTTCAGGTTCTCAAAAGCTTTTCTCCCGCTGCAATTGAACTATCTTACAATATAAAAAAAAGTCTGGACTGGCATGGACTGCGTCGTCTTTTCAACAAAGCCTTAAGTGCAAAACAGGCAATGCAAACTCTCGATAAGAGGCGACAATGAAGCAACAGATGTGTTAAGTCAACCTAAAAACAAAAAGACAGGGCCTCTGAACCGCACCTCAGATAACTTCCCATGTTGTATCAAAGACATAAGACAGAAACAAATGCGACCAATGGGCCAAATCGCTGACAGCACAAAAGCAAAGACATCAAACATTTGTTATACACAAGACAAGCAAAAACGATAGCACAGTGGAGAATTTGCTGCTGCTCTTTCTTATTTTTGTTCTTTATCAAGTGTCACGAGCTCCTGAATATTGTCGAGCAGGAGAGTATTTCAACAACCTCAAGAGGAGAACACTTCGGTGTGTGTTGTGCTCTACTTTTTAGGACTAATAGGCGTAATGGAGGATCATCCACGGTTTGGTTGAAAGTCCTCCGAAAATTGGCACCAGATGCTCGAGAGAGGAAAAACAAATCCTCAAATGAGCCTATCTGATGAGTAGCATCTACTCGGCGGAGTCTGGCCTGCTCAGACACTGTGATCAATGTCCACTGTGATAAGGCTTAAATTAAAAACAGATGGATAAATAATCAAGTAAATTCACCTTTTCATCCCAGTGATTTCCTGTAATCTAAAAACAGCCTTGCTTGAAAAATAAAAATAACAAAAAGACGACTCACTTCTTTTGAGAAAGAGTCGCCACTCACATGGCCTTACTCAAGTTAAAGCATAAATAGATCATAAAATCATCATGCTGCTCCTATTTCGCCCTGGTAAATAAAGGCCTTCTCAGGCCTTTTTTTTAAAACCACATTTTACATTTCCATACCGAGTCTACTAAAATAAGAGAAAGGATGAGATTGACAGGATTGAGGTTTTAGTCAAGCAGGATAAAATTATACAAAGTGAAAAAAAAAACGTGCAGTCGATACCTGTCATGTATAAATCACTGGCTGAAGCAATCTAATTGACAGCAGTCTGAGCAATGAATAAAACCTGACCTAAATCAAATTTGAACCAACAAATGATAAATTATTTCGATGGATTTAAATTCCCAGTCAATCACCCACATCAACCATCTAAGTACAGTGGACAGAATGCAAATGTCCCTTTTTAAAACTCATTCACTCCCAAAGACATATTCATATGTCTTTTCACACTCCACACGTTCAACCCCAGATACTTTGTTTTTCCATTTTTTTCAAGACTTAGGGTGAAAAAAAGAAAATGGGGTCAAGAATTGGCTGGTACTGAATGAGAAGACATACCGGTACATTGAAAAAGAAAAATAATGCTGCATTACAACAAATACAGTCAAACTGGAAGAAAAAAAAAACATCTGAAAGACATGATGCAATCGTGCTTATTTAAGTGGGAACCCCACAGTGAGAGGAGGGGGCATGTGATTTAAGACATGAGCCCGCACTTAGCACTCTTTGGCTATGGGTGTGTTTTGTCTCTCTGCGATCTACCAGGCTACACTGTAGAACAGATTAGAACAACATGATCCAACACCAGAGAATAACTCAGGGACATGCTGTTCTTCAGAACATGATTTCTCAGCCAAGGGAAGGCTGAGTATATTTTGCGAGTGTTCCTTTTAATTTAGTAAGGTAGATGCCCTCTGGCCATGCAGAATATTACTTGGGGTGAAGAAGAAAAAAAAAAAAGAACCACATTACGTACCGATACTATTTCCACCTTTAGAAAGAACTTCTAAAGTAGGAGACTGTAACTTTAATACTAATTAATTTCAAGTCAGATGCTCTATTGCTTGGTAAAACAGATGAGCCTGAGAAGCAGATGCAAATGCATGAAGTGACAATTAACAGACGATCTATTTTAAAGTTGTGCCTTTGTAACACAGTATGGTAACCATTAACAGCTGCTGTTAATTTGCATTCACTTGATGGCAGTTTGTACGAAAACAGACGCAAAGCGAAAACTACTTGTGCTTGAAGAATCTCTCTCTCATTTGAGGTTTGTACTGTTGCAATTTTGCTCTGTTGTTTTTCGAGAGACTTCTGTGGCGATGTGAAAACATGGGAGGAAACGGTAACAATTGTTATATTTCAAGAGGGCGGCCCGGTGGTCAGTGGTTAGCGCGTCGACCTCACAGTGCAGAGGTTCAATTCCAACTCCGGCTTCCCTGTGTGGAGTTTGCATATTCTCCCTGGGCCTGCGTGGGTTTTCTCCGGGTACTCCGGTTTCCTCCCACATTCCAAAAACATGCATGGCAGGCTGACTGAACACTTGAAATTGTCCTTAGGTGTGAGTGTGAGTGCGGATGGTTGTTCATCTCTGTGTGCCCTGCGATTGGCTGGCAACCGGTTCAGGGAGTCTCCCGCTTACTGCCCGAAGACAGCTGGGATAGACTCCAGCGCCCCCCACGACCGTTGTGAGGATAAGCGGATCGGAAAATGAATGAGTGAATGAATGTATTTCAAGAGACGACATGCTTTGGTCTGGTTGGGCAGCATCCATTTTTCACGGGTGTGCAGGGAGCAGCTCGAGAGATGCTCGCCCCTTCCTGGGAGAGATAGTGCATCGCCAGAGGTAATTAACAGCAGCGGAGGTGCTGGAGGGCCGCATGACATCCTGCACGAGATAGTATGCAGTTCCTCTCTGCCCGCTTCTTAATTAGTGGCACTAAACTAATCTTTGTCTGTTCCTTTCTTTTCCACCATCCATCCTTCTGTGTGATGCAATTGTACAATGGAACAGGGAAGAATAAAATGAGGACCCGTAACATCCTGCTGCCACTGCAGAAGCTATTCTGCACAGCGGCAGGATAAGGCAAGGGTCACCAATCTTTTTTGAAAGTGATGTCATGTAAATGACTACCAGTTTGATACACATTCCTGACCGCCCCCCCCCCCCACCGCCGAACCAACCAAACCGTGAAGTTAAAACACGTTCAAAATCCTTGAAATTATGTTATTCTTAAGAACATGATTCAGCTTTGTGAATCATGTTAATATTTTCTCATACCTATTACTGATTATTTAACAAGGTACTAAACGGTAACAAGAGCGATATGTAGTACTTTCTTTCTACTTGCACAATATTTCAAGGAAATAAATTCCTTTCACTGGAGAGCTATTTCCTGAAGAAGCCCGTGGGCTAATCATGTCATTCTTGGGGGCTGCCTGGCACCAAATTGGTGACTCCTAAAATAATGGGAACGTGCAAGCCAGTTGTGGTTCAAAGTATTCTACCAATCTGAATTGAACAATATGTTAGAACAAGAGCAAAATTCTGCAAGAGTAATTCACAGCCCAAACAACAAGTTCAGTCTGTTCCAGTATAATCCTGAACCGTGACCCTTTATTCCCAGACAAACTAAATTATGTATAGGCACTCTGTGCTAACCTCCTGACACACACACACGCACGCACGCACGCACGCACGCACACACACACACACACACACACACACACACACACACACACACACACACACACACACACACACACACAGAGTGAAACCTGCACTAGGTGGTCAAAATCCAAATCTTTTCGAAGCAAAGCTTCATTGACCATTGTAAG
>CAAKHF010021969.1:0-19330 GCA_901007745.1 Hippocampus kuda
TTCTTCCAGACAGCCAACTCATAATCTTATCTTCTCAGCTGGCCATGGCCATCAAGATGTTTTTCACTGACGACACGCGTCCAGCTCTTGAATAAACACGCCCAAATTAGCTATGTGGGGAACTTGTAGCCGGCCCGGCCTCCTCGGCAGCTGAGCACTCAATTGTGCATTACTCAGCCCCCTGCTGCGTTTCTTCAGGGGGGTGGGGGAGTATCCTCCTAAGCAATTGTTATGGGATGCTTTCGAAAGCCGTTCATCACTTGTATTAACTACCAGTCCGTATTTAAATTAGAAATACTGTACAAGGTGTTCTCGGTTTGCTACAGCGGTAATGCAATGCAACTGTGTATGCAAGTCAGTAACCAACTTTGTAGCTGCAGTAATAATTCTCGAACCAATCGATTTGTAACCGAGTCAGAACAGTGTTAAGTGAGCAGGGAATTTGAACCCACGTTGCCAACACTGAAGTAAAGCGAGTGAACTTCTACATCAGGGAGTGTCAAACTCATTTTTGTCACGGGCCTCATTGTAGTTACGGTTTCCCTTGGAGGGCCGTTATGTTTTGTGAAATCATATAAATGTTTAATCACCTCCACATATTACATACACAGCATTGATGGATCACTTGCGGAAAACGCAAGGGTCTCCGTGAAAGCATTTGATGATGCTAGATGTTTTTTTTCAAGAATCACTTTAGCAATTGTACTTTTTGTGCATAATTTGTTTCATGGCCCATTGGTCCGATGGTTCTGTCTGGGCTCCGAGGGCATCTTTTTTTTTCTTTAGCTCCAAGGAATTATTTTTGTTCACATAAGTAGTATTGGGCGCCACACGTGTATCGCTGTAAGGCAACAGAACCGTGTGATTTCTCCCACTCATTAAAATTCGTATTTGACTGAGAATAAAATACATGCCCTCATTATCTATAAAACTTAAAATGGATACCGGTTCCCAGTTGAAAATGTCGGCTCTTTTAACTCTAAGCCTTACGTGTTTGCTAGCTGGACTACAGACTGTTCGTCTTGTTGACGCGTATTCACTTAGTTGCCGGGTGATTTGAGCGAAACTAGAAAATGCGGCGTGGAAGCATAGCTCGAGTTCCATCTTGATGATCAATCATGTTGCTTGTCGTCAGTCCCTCCTCGCTCCCATCAGTGCGCCGCCATCCGAAGTAAGCTCTTGGCTCCCATCTTAAAGCAAACATTCGCTTCTCCACTCGTCTCCTTGGTGCTCCCTGCCGTCGTGACTTGGGGGGCCCCCCCAGTTTGACGTGCGCGGTTACTTGCAAGTGCCGCTAGAGGTCACGGCATGGGCCTCTGGGTCTTTGTTCCGGCCTCACAATGGCTCTATTCTCCCAACAGCGGCGAGGTCTTCTCAAAGCTACAAGACATTGGAAACCATTGTGACTCATCGTAACATGATGCAGCCGCACAAACACATGGGAGTGTCTTCGTGTGTTCATCGAGATTTAACTGAATTACTTCTCAGATGATTTTGGAATGCTCACGCTCAAGAGAGTGACTGAAATGTTCTAGAAAATTTAGCATGACAACGTAAAATTCTGTTGCGGAGGGCACTGGATTTTATGAGCTGACTGTTGATTTTCATTTCAAATTGGCAAAGTAGTCGATGACCTCAGACTTAATAAGCATTACAAAGCCTCAATTCAGTTTAACATCTTTTTTTTTTTAATGGCTTACGGGAAAGGCTCAACCATTCATTACATATGAGAATTTGAAATTTTGCACGATTTTAGCAAGCACCAACCATGGAATGACATGTTTGATTTGCTTTTGCGGGCCACATAAAATGATGTGACGGGCCAGATCTGGCCCCTGGGCCTTGAGTTTGACCCCGGTGTGTTAAAGGGTAAAAAGGACACATTTGATTTTGAATCACGCTGGAAGCTTTTTATTTGATTTATCAAGAAAATGACATCATTAGGGTGAGATAGATAATTCTTTAAATTGCACGGGAATTGATAGGGCACCGGTTTGTGGTTGTGTGGGTAGTTCGTTTGTTTGCTTGCTTATTATTATGTAGGCATTGGACAAAAACGTTTGTTTGTCTTTTTACTAAAAGAATAATTTTTAAAAAGTAATGGAAAATGCTTTCTATTCACCAATAAATTCATGAGTTCTTATAATAGTGAAGTACTGTCGCATCAAACGTGTTTATAATTGTCCTCCATACTTCAGCGGCCACGTGCATGTCCGTGATGGAAATATTCCGCGTTTGTCCTTCAGCTGATAGCAATCAAAAGCAGAAGAGAGAAACCAAAAAGCGCACGAGCGAGGAAGAGTTTCCGACGAGGCCTCATTTTTTCCATGTAAAGTCATTCCCGGGAAACTCACAGAGGTGCACGTTTTTGGGGTTTTTTTTTGTGTGTTGGACAAAACCTTGAACTGTCAACGTGGAATAATGCATAGTGTGAGAGGCACTTCCTGTCAAAGTAGCAGGTCTCAGTCCTTAACAGTAAAAGCAGGGCCATATGCTCGATATTTTTTTTCTTTTACTTATTTTTTTGTCTCTCTTGGAAAACGTGAGCTGCTTGTAATCGGATCTCATCGATGGTGAGCTCAGGTTGGAGGCCTGCCAGTGGTCCACCCATACAGCCGCGTGTTGCTCCCTCACATTAACCTACTAAAAGTCACAATCCGTTTAGTCGTCGCAGCTTTGCAGCAACAAAGAGACGTCTTTACTTTGTTATGTAAAAGGAGATTTGAAGCAACACATAAGAATAACGTGTGCGTGTGCGTGTGTGTGCCGGTTTTCTGAGTCTTGGTCTTGTGACATTCGAAAGTTGGTTCTTACCTGAGCCCTGAGCAACTGTGATGTCATTTTCAGTCGACAGCAAGTAGCAAAATGGCCGCCCCCTTATATGATAACAAACCTATTTTTGCTCCTTAATTCATATTCCACAAACACACTATTCATCAGAGCGCCATTTTTAGACTATTGGGGCCACATAAAACATTAGTGTAAAGAACAATTTTTAGTTCACTTCCCCTTTAGAGATGTTTAAAAGAATGACTTTGTTTATCATGTGGACACAAGCGATCGTCGACATGAATAGGTTTGCATTTCCTGCGTTGATGACTGTTCACACATATCGAATGTTTGTCTTCTTAGCTACCAAAGCAGCTCAGATGGACTTGAGATAACACCCGCAGCCAGTCTACCTCACATCCTGGTCTTCTTCTGGACCTGAAACCCCAGAATGGCAGATCCCACCAGGCTAAGCTCAGAGCCGGTGGGGACCGGCAGTGCCGAAGTCGACGCCTGTAGCTTGGAGATTGAGAGGAAGTATGACATCATCCCAGCTGTCATCTGCTCCATGTGTTGCCTCTTTGGCATCATCTACTGCTTCTTTGGTGAGAAACAAACCCTTCAGCCCCCCCACACACACACATTACATGCATGCTAGAGGTGGGAACGGTCCAGTATCCCACAACACTTAAGTGAGGGAAGTCGACACAATTCTCATCCTTTGGGCTTTAAACACTATTTAAGCGTACACACACACCAAGTGAACGGTGCAGGAATTTCAACAGCTTCTATGTACAGAATATTTTGGCTCCCATTTTTTTAAGGGTCCAAAAGTAATGGGACAAATTAACAATCATAAGTCAAGCTTTCACTTAGTTTGTATTACCAGGATAGATTGAGAACAGTCAGGCCGATATTCGTCATTTTGACATTTAAAAAAAAAATCTGACGGCCGATTAGAGATCAATTTTAAAGTGAGTTGACTTCAGGGAACTATTTATTTACAAGTTCATTGCACTTTAAAAGAGATGCTGCTGACTCTGGGAACTCTCTGCACCCGTTTGAAATTAAAACAAAACTAAGTGAAAGTTTAACATGTCAGTTATTTTGAAATTTTGGAAACCTTTATTTGTATTAGAAATATAGGGAGCTATTTACTTGTAATTAAACTTTTTAAGATATGTTAATGACCCAAGGACCTCCCTGAACTTTTTGTTAGAACTTTAACACAAAGATGTTGATTGCATGAGATAAAAAAGATTTAAAAAAAAAAATTAACATTTTGCAACATATAATTGAAGACATGTCAATAATGTCTTGCGTTCTTGTTTGCAATCACATTCAGGTTCAGGTGATTGACTTGGCCATTGCCATACATAAAATTCCACCCCTTTGCCTTCAAAAATTATTTGGTTGCTTTCACAGTTTGGATCGTTGTCCATATTTTTGGCTGAATATGAGGAAATATTGCTGCCCGAAACCCTTCAAAATTCATTCTGTGGCTTTCTTCAGCAGTCGCATCATCAATAAATACGAGGGATCCACTTCCTCTGGCAGCCATTCATGTCCACCTGGGCGTGGAACAGCCAGTTCTCCCGTTAATAACTCCCACACCAGTCTTCTGATTTGGATGTAAATCCCCTCAAATGATAGCTAACACGCCTACAGTTACAACTCAACTTGTTTGTTCCACTTCAAATCCATTGGGATTATGTTTCGAGCCAAAAAAGATGCTCGCTGTCCAAATATTCACGGACCCGACCGTATTTGACTCACCAATAGCAAACAGTTAGCAGTGATGATCCAATGCCAACTCGGTCGCTCACGATTGCTCCATTTTTGTATTGTAGGTTACCGATGCTTCAAGGCGGTCATGTTCCTGTCCGGTCTGATGTTCGGCTCTGTTATCATCTTCCTGCTGTGCCACAAGGAGCACGTGCTGGACACTCAGCTCAGCGTGGAGGCCAGCGCCGGCATCGGCCTCGGTATCGGCCTGCTCTGCGGCCTGGTCACCATGATGGTGCGCAGCGTGGGCCTCTTCATGACGGGCCTCCTGCTGGGTCTCCTCTTGGCTTTGGCCGCCCTGCTGCTCACTCTGCAGTTCTACACGCCCACCACGGTGTGGGTGCCCCTGGGCGCCCTGCTAGGATCGGGGATGCTATTCGCCGTTCTGACGCTGCAGTGGCAGAAGTTGTTCACCGTCCTCTCCACGGCAGTGTTCGGCGCCGCCATCATGACGGTGTGCGCCGACTACTTTGTGGAGATGCTGGCTTTGGCCTCGCACGTGTACGGCTGCCTGCGTCTCTCGCCGGGTCCGCCGCTCTGCTGGTACAGTTTGGTCATTCTGGGCATCTGGCCCACCCTCAGCCTCCTCGGAGTCCTGGTCCAGTGGAAACTGACGGACGGCTGGTTCTCCCACACCGAGGGTGAGGATGAATTAGCGTGACTCGTACCTTTGGACCAGAGATGCCAGTGATGTGTTAGAAAGTAACGCGTTGGAAGACTTTTTTTATGTATTGTAATAAAAACAAGCCCAGAATTGTCGGCACCTGTTGATTGAACTCAAAGTAACTTGTACTCGTTACTTTTAAAATCAGATCATCAGTACTTACTTTTCAAATCAAGTAAGCAGTAAAGTAGCTTAGTTTCAAGTAACAAAGCCGATTCTCAAGGTAGCTTTGGCAATAGTGCGTGGGAGCTTGCGCACACGATGCCCCCATGAAGCGACGCTCACGTTTGCCCTCTCCCCTCTAGTGGTTTTAAGTCGGCGTCAGAAGAGAGTGCAGCTGATGCGCATTCGAGAGAAGGACGCCAGGAAGCGACAGCAGGCAGGTGGGCAGGAAGGCACATACCGCCGTAAAGCCACCCCAGTGAAACGTTACGCTGGGGACCTTCTGGCACCGGTCAGTGTCACCCAACATGGCGTGTGCTGTGGTTTCTGTCTCTCCTTCCATCTTGATTTTTCTTCTTGATTTCTTAACCATGCACAGTGGACTCTCGGAACTCAAACCGGGCTCTGAGGCTTTTTAACCTGATTTGTTTTTTTTTTCTATGCTTCTATCATGAGCAGCACAGCGCCCTGCTCAGATGAAGATAAGTGTTATAGAAACCGGATGACTCAATGTTCTATCATCAAGTCGTTTGAGTTCCAAGGGTCCACTGCATACTTTGTCCATCTCTGGATCGCAACAATGCCGTCTAACGCAAACTGTCTCTGCATATTTTTTTCCAGAGCTACCTGCAAAGTCTGCGGGACAGACAAATGGGCACCGGCACTTCCCTTAGTAGCCAGAGCACCACCAACCACACTATGATTGACTTGGACTGTGACACGGGCTCCACGGTGCCCCTCACAGCTACAACTCCCGTCGTCAGGGTCTGAGCAAACCATTTTTAAAAGAGGAGAGAAAAAAAAAGGGACATTCTGGTTCCATTACGTGCTTGTGTTGTTCTGAAGAACTTGTGAGAATGTTTTGTTGTTGATCTGCATGTGAATAGAGGATTACCAGTGGAGAGGGATGCTGCTTTTTTTTTTTTTTAAATTGGGAACGAAGAACATTGAAAGCCACTAGAACCGCGGTGCTTCTTAGAGGAACAAGACACAAACCACACAAGGTTCTCTAGTTTCTCCCATCGTGCATTGACCACATAACAGAGCCTGAGGTGCATTTCTATCAGCTAGTAAATCTGACATGTACTGTACTTCAAAAGTTAAGTCGCATTGCCTTTAAGTGTGGTGTTGTTACTGTTTCTCATTGAAGGATGTGTGATTTTTATTACCTTTTAACTGCAATGTGTCAGAAGGGTGACAAGTATGTCATAGTGAAGCAAAACTCATTGGTGATTGCGTTAAAGCTTTTTTTCTTTTAGTTGCTGCGCTCAGATTTTTTTTTTTTTTTTTTTTTTTGGTGAAGTTTTAGTCTGCGTGTGCTTGTCAAACGTAATAATTTATTTGTCATACAACCAAGTACAAGGTAGTGATGTTAAAAAACGTGTTTTTGATTGGTAGCAGTCATTATCCTGTTTGACTTCAGCCGGGACATTTCAAGGTTTTTTTTTTCTTCCTAATTGTGTACATACATGTTGATAGAAAAGAATAAAATACATGTTTGATACTTAGTAGTTCAATGAGACCCATTGTTTTTGTTCCTTTTGGGCTCTTGGCAACCAGATCTTTCTCAGGCAATAAAGAGGTCATTGGAAGGATTTCCTATTCTGGAGTTGGTCCTCGCTGCCCCGCTGTGTGCAGCCAAGATTTATTTCTTGTTGCTCACACAAGTCAGGAACAAAACATTTCTTCTCTTCTTTCTGTCCTTTTTGAGTGTTTGCATCACAACACAGTGTTTGGGAAAAGGTGAGCATCATAGTTTATTTAATTGTGCAAAAATATACAATCACAGCTTGTGCTGTTTCGAAGAGGCCCAGGGTGAATATGTGCACAATGGAAACACTGTCAAAGAGGTCTGGTTGACAGAGCACGCTTCCATGATCACATTACGTCCTCTTCAAAGCATCAATACTCATAATCCAACACACATGTTTGTGAGAGAGGGAAAAAAAAAACAAAGGAAGGCCTTTGTTTTGTTTAATTTCTTCCCGACATAATACAAAAGCTTACATCATTCTCGCAGTCACAAAAGCACAAGGTGAAAGTAGGTCTTTCTCTGTTGAATAAAAAAAAAAAAATGCCCCTCGTAGCAGGACCCTGCTTTTTGGGTATATGCTGCCCCCTGTCGAGCGGCACTCAGCATCGCATCCAACGCTCTTTCTTACTCAGTGGGTATCCTCTGTCGACCCTAAGCAGCTCATTGACACGCCAGTAGTCATCCCCCTTGAAGAGGTACACCCTGCCGTTGGTCCAAGTGAAGGCGGCGTCCGGGCTGGCGGGAACGCCGCTGAAGAGCATGGACAGCGGCCTGGGAGTTAATATGTTGTACTTCAGCTCATCCCACTGCCAGTAATTAGAACCCTGCAAGCAAACAAATGCCATGAAAGCACTGCACGTTGAGCACCTGAATGAGGAGCACGCTCAAGATTTACCTTGATGAAAATAAGCTTCCTGTTCTTCTCCAGGTACAAAGCCGCATCAATGTTAGGAGGGATGCGCTGCGCTTTTTTAGGGTAGCCGTAGTCCAGCACAAAGCCAGTGTACCGCCACACTCGATTACCTACAGAAACAGCCAAAACCAAAAAAAAAAAAATGCATACTTGGAGAGCATAGCAGGTGTCGTCAATGATGCCAACCTAACACTTCCTAATATTCTCTCGGAGGTAGAAAACCATACTTTACAAGTGCATTGTGAGTGGCTAAATTGACTTGATAGGTTTAAATCGTTCAACAGCTAATCAGCTACTCTTAAATCCAAACAAATATATCCACATGATGAATGACGCCAATGTAGTGACTCACTCGACGGTGATTTACCTTTAAGAAAGTAGGTCTTATCGGTCCTTGGCGACTGCACCGCTGCATCTATGTTGCCAGGGAGCTCCTTCCACAGCCTATCGATCCTTATTGGTGTGTTGTGTCCCAGATCAGAGATGGTCCACACGTACTTCCCGCTGAAAGCAAAGGTCTTCATCCAAGGACCTAATTAGACAAATATGAAACATCCGAAAGGTCTGGGACTCAGTTGAAGACTGAGAGAAAGGCAGTGCCCCCTAGTGGTGAACTGCATACTGTAATTGCTCAACTTAATCCAACTCTCCGTTTACCGTCACAGCTCAGTTTAAACTGCTATTCCAAACGAAATCCAAATCATACCCCGAAAGAATCGATTAACTCGAATGATGACTGTACTCTAAACCAGTGTTTTTCAAACCCTGTGCCGCGGCCGTGAGAAATATCCAATTTGTATGCCTGTGCGGTCAATCACCCAGAAAGTAATCATGTATTACCCTCTCATACCGCTAGGGAGCAGCAACAGCTAATCAATTGCCTTGTGTTTAGACGAGAGACAAGCGAATTTGTGACGTATGAATGCAGGACGACGGTGAAACAATAAATGTGACAGACGATAAAATACTTTTTTCTTCGTGTTCATTTGATTCCGATTCGAGCTGTTATAACGTCATTCTTCAATGTTATACGGTTATAGTAACAATATAACACGTTAATTGTTAAAATAAGAGTGGGGTTTCCACATTTTCAGCTTGTGGTGTGCCGTGATATTTTTTTCAATTAAAGAAGTGTGCCTTGGCTCAAAAAAGTTTGATAAACACTGCTCTAAATCCTACCTCAACTCCTAATCCCTCACCCCATTGATATGGCATTGTGGTGAAATGTCCCTGTGATCATTGATGGGACACGTGTGACGATATAACTGGGAAAATGAATTTACGTTTATAAACGGGTAGATCTTCCAATTATTTTTTTGTTTGTTTGTTTGTTTGTTTGTTTGTTTGTTTGTTTGTTTGTTTGTTTGTTTGTTTATCATAGTGCTACCACGATGTTTGAAGTGTTTGCTGTCTGGCGTCGTACCAAGCATGATGGCATCCAGTGTGGCCGTGCACGGGTCAGGGATGCTCTCAGTGTCACTGCTGCTTTCAGTAGGAAAGACACTGTCTGAAGTTGTTGGAGTAGATAAAGTGTTGGTTGTGGGTTGGCCTAGGGAAAAAAAAAAAAAGACACAGTGGTTCGGGAGCAATTCTTTATGCATTAAAAAAAGTACAATGAATTAGTTTTTTTAAAACCCTTCTGCATTGACTTTTTCTTAACAACACATCGGAAAAAAGGATCCATAATGGAATGGTGGCTTTAAAGTGTAATATCAAAGTCATTTCTGAATCCTTTTTTTTCTTGCGACCACTCAAAATGTTCAGTGGCGTCAGACCTATCCATACATATATAGTTTCTATTTACTTATTTAGGTTGGACATTAAAGCAATAACAAGCAGTATTGTGCTATGGGTATAAGTAACTATCATCTGCATATGAGTAAAAAACAAAAACATTGAATTTGGAATATTCAATATGGACAAGTTAGCGCCTTCAACATGTTAATAAATCATGAAATCATTTTTGTTTGTTTGTCAACACTCCCATTTTGGGATGTTTTGGCACAGAAGGGTTACGATTGCTTGATAGCACTAATTTATAGCAAAAATGATTACAAACAGCTTTCAGTATGTGACTACAAGAGAGCACTATTATATCTAAGTCTGTTTCAGTCAGTAGGACTGACGGGAGTTTTTAAATGACTCACCATACAGTGCTTGGATGCCTCGCACATCATCGAAGTGCAGCTTGAAATTGCTCTGGTAACCGGTATAGACGGCAGCCATGAGGGCATTTCTGAACTGAGAATGACCCAAGCCGAGTGCATGACCAATTTCATGGGCCGCCACGATACGCAAATTAGAGCCGTAGTACGTCCCCTCCGTCCAGAACTCATCTTCGTCAAAGTGGACCAGTCCAGAGTCTGGTGCTTCTGCGTGGGCCAGTACACGACCTGCAAAGGAGTAGAGGAGGATGTTGATGATGATGATTATGATGATGAGGCAGCAGCTACATTCCATTAAAAAAAGGTTAAAAAAAAAGACTAACCGCGGCCATCAAATGGAATGCTGCAGTAGCCATCTCTCTTGTGGAAGGCGATCCTGATGTCACCTCTTCCGTATTCCACCTCTCTAAAGGTCAAGTCCGTCACGTCACTCCAGTACTTGAAGGCCTCCTGGATGGCTGTTTTCACCAGGGCTTTCTTCATGTCCGGTGTGTAGTTGTAAATGCGGTAGGTCAGATTTTTTTTCCTCCAGCGACCTGAGAATATACGAATACAGTAGCGTCTGCATGTATTCTTTGCCCTCTGCAAAGAACAACGACGACTTCGGCCTCTTGAGAGGAGTGGTGGTTTCCATTTATATCCTAAGTTTGCATTACACTGCCCCCCGGTGGCCAAGGTGTGCACACCAGAAGGAGCAGCATAACGTCCATTGAACAGAGGCAAAAAAAGTGGCAAAGAAATGAGTTGATTTGCTTCTTTTACATTTGATTATTACATTCATGTATGTTTTTTAAGAAGTAAAATATACGTGGGATTTTTCTAAATAAAACCAAACAATTTTTGTCGTTTTTTTGGGGGGTATTTACATTCAACCAATTAACAACAAAAAAAAGTTACATTTAAAAGATACAATGCTGTATGTCAAATTATTTTACTATATCCAAATTATTTTACAATATCCAATTACTCCAATCACTACAAAAACCACACAAACCTCTATCAAACAATTATAGAGGAAACATACAGTATATCCGCCCCTCCCTCCCAAAAAAAATCAGCCTTTGCGATTTGAAAATTGCATCGTGTCGTCGATTTGAATTTGATTGATTCTTCAGCCCGACTACATGATATCAAGCTTTGCAAAACACATCTGTGCAGCATAGATATTTCGAGTCATGGAGCATTAATCACCCATCACTCTGTACTTGTGCTGTTTCTTGTTGAACGGGTCTTCCAAGCCACAGCGAGGCTGCCTCATCACAGCCAGGGTGGCCTCGTCCAACTCTCCACTAGCAGGCAACTCATTCACCCTTTGGAAGACCCTGGAGACAAAAACAAACAAAATAAACAATCAAACTGTGGTCAAGAGGGAGACTTGACGCATGGTCATGACATTGAACACCTGCACAGGCTAATGGATGCAACACAACCAAGTGCATTCAATATTCTGCGTTTATGAAGAGTGTGCGATTGGGGTCATCTTTTCACAATGTGTTTATTACTGTGGTTGCAGATTGTATAACATGGAGAGTCTTCATCTAGTATTGTTATTTGACGTCTTATTGCTAATGTTATCGTAATCGCTATCAGCAAAACAATGCGATATGCCAGCATTAACACTTAACTGAGGTTTTTAGTATTTCGGCTTTTACTCGTGCTGAGCAGCAAAAGAGAGGCAAAAATATTACGAACAATTCTCTCTTTTTAAGTGCCTTTCAAGTTACCTCAGAGCTTGGATGACCTCCTCCAGGTAGTTGGGGTCGAGCGGATCACTGGGCTCATTCAGGTAGCCATATTGCTTCAAATAGGCCTGAGATGTACAGAAAAAAAAAAATTAGAGTTCCTGGAATTGTAGTTCAAACAGCACACTGAAAAAGCATATTACCTGTGCCTCATTCAGTTCCATCCACTGCACCACTTCACAGAAAGCGCCGCTGCAAGCAAGCACCAAAAGCACCACCAGCAGCTGCCCGCTGCGCTCCATCTTTCAGCTCTGAGGTTTCCCAACCGGAATTCTACACTGGAGTGCTCAGCCAGAGGAGGCGGCGGTACTTTTTAAAGCGGGCCTGGCGTGTGACTCAGCGCAGAGGAGACAATGAGCCATCAGGGAAGAATGCAGATTCGAGGAAAAGGCTGCACTAAATCTGCGCGCGCGCGCCGTTGTCTTGTCAAGTTGTTCTGAGAGAAGTCACAGCAATCGTCGGTGCTGTATAAACATCCGTAGAGGCAACCAGCTGCAGGTAAGACCTAGCAGAGGAACTCTCATGGTTGCAAAGCAACGTAATTTGGTGAAGGAGCTAACTCAAAAATTGGGTCCAAAAACTTTTTTATTTATTTATTTTTTATACTAAGTGAATTGAGTTGATGATTTGACCCAGCACATTTTGGAATGTGGGAGGCAACCGGAATACCCGGAGAAAACCCACCCACGGTGAGAATATGAGAACTCCACACAGGTAGGCTGGGGCCCAGAAACTTTGCATTGTCAAAGGGGGCCGTTTTCAGCGCTTAAGCGCTATAGAAAATGGATGGATGGATGATTTTGCTTTAAGTCATATGTTTTTTTTGGTCATTATTGACGGAGAAGTCCAATTAACAGAGTGGTAGGAAGGCCCGCTCATGTCAAAAAGGAATACTGTGATTGACCTATGACCCCTGACTCATGTACATCATCATCATCAACCGCAATAAAATGACAAAGATGCAGCCGCAGTAAAATCTTGAAGCAATGCACAATTCATTGTTGAACGGTGTAATGAAGCGACCATTTAGCTTTTGAAAAGAGGTCATACAAAGCGGATCCAGCAACCTTTTTGAAATATGTTAAGTAGCTGTTTTTACCTTTCTTTTGATTTAAAAAAAAAAAAAAAATATATATATATATATATATATATACACACACACGTTTCCACGGGATATGTATGCAACTCCTCGAATTATGCGACCCTACTTATGTCTAGACACACGGCTCAATTTTAATACGGAGATGTTTGTTTGATTTTATGGGTTTCCTCTTTATTTCGCCTTAAGTGTTTCTTATTGTTCTTGTCTTAGTGGCTAGCAATTCTCAGTAGCGCATAAACAGACACGAGGTTTATTCACGAATGACTCATTGGGTCCGTTTTGGTTTTTTTTGTGTTTTTATTTTTTACCCTAAAACCAAAGATCCTGCACTCGGGACATTTTGATCTATTGTGCGTACCCCAATGTTTGGGAAGCCATGAATCACAAAGAATTCCGAGAGGACACATTGACAACAAAACAGTCAAAATACTTCTCCACAGGACGGTTTTTCTGGAATACGTGGCAGAGATTTTTTTTTTTGGAAGCCATGAATGATACTGGGCTTCGAAGTGTCTACGACAGTCTTGAGATACATCAGGAATAACATATGGTGGTGTGCAAGAGGTTACACAATTCTGTGTGCGTGCAAAGAAAATCAGGGGATATTGCGCGAGGCCTGAAGCCAAAATAACCAAAACACCCAAAACAGGATGTGGCTGGAATTCTCCGATGTCCTCATTTTGCTTTCACAACCTTCACGCACGGAAGCCACATCCACATCGTTACATAGAAGCACTTAGGTGAGCGCTTTGCTCCTGATCGTCGGTGTGGATTGCCTGCCTGTCTTTTGGTGTTTGGGACACCTCCAGGGGGCAAAGTGCAAGTCTAGTTTTAGCAAAATCTTGTTGAGCTTGTAAGAACCAAAGTATGTATCACCAGCATGTGACTGGCTATCTCATCTGGTTCGGAGCACATAACGGAGGCCAACGACCTCAAAGCGTCACTTATTGGGGAGAACTGCAAAAATTGTCAGCGTCTCTTCACACTCTCAATACTGATTTGGGTACGTGCATCTGTGTGTAGCCAGCATCTGCAAAAGCTTAAATCAAGACAGATGGTGACAGAAACATTTAAATTGAATAAAAAGTGAATAAAACACTGACAGTGCAACTTTCCCCCCCCCACCAGCTGCAAATAAATCATCAGTGACTAAAGTACAAATTTCAATCTGTTTATTCCTCGTCTTCAATGACAATGATCCTTTCCCATGACAACAATGACTGCAAACAAACCCAGTAGTCATTTTCTACAGTCAGCACCTTTCACTGCTCATTCATATGACCAAATTCCAGTATGACAAGATTCTTTGATAAAAGTAAAACTTTAAACTTCAATATTCCTATGATTTTTTTTTTTTTTTTTTACACAATAATGGACATCTCCTTCATTTATACCAGCACTGTGCTGTTTTCCTATCGATTGCACATGATCAATTCATGATTGATTGGTAACAAAAAAAAAAATACTTGCACTATCTCAACTTTTTGAAAAGTGAAGACAATTTGCAATTTGGGTATTTTAGGGTAAGAAACATGACGTGGATGCGCATAATTTGCTTCCTCATGCAAGATATGGCCCCCAGGCCTTGAGTTTGGCACCTGTGCTAGTACACGGACCTTCGACTGGACATCGGAGACATTTGATCAATGCTCAAATGACTTTCTACACAGACTTGGCTTGGTCACCCCAATTCTTGTTCAAACTTCTAAATTCCAGAGAAGAAGTCTGCATGAGCGGATCAATTTGGCACCGTCATAGACTGGCAGCGTTCCGAACGTCGTTTGAGGGGGCGGGGTCATCAAACAACGGTCTGATGAAATCTATTCATCGCTGTCGACGATGTTGACCTTCACCCTGTGCCAGGCGTTACTCAGCACCCCTCTCAGGTTCCAGATGGGAGCGACCGTGTCGGGCTGCATGTTGTAGCTGTTGTCCACGGCCTTGCAGACGATCTCCAGCTGGCGGGCCTCTGAGGGAAGAGGGGCCGTGAGCTCCCACAGCTTCCAGGCCCAGGCTCTCCCGGGCGGGGGTGAAGGCTCGGGACTTTGCCCCCCGTCGCTGCCCCTCAGCTCGGCCACTTGCCACGTCTTCCCTCCATCCAGGGACACGTCCACGCGCACCACTTCTCGTCCGCCGCCGCTCCACGCGTAGCCCTTCACGGTCACCTCTTCGCTTCCGCGGGGGACCGCGGCGCCGTCTGCCGGCACGGTGATGGCCGACTGGACGGGCAGCTCTTGGATGGCCGGAGCCGACTTGAAGTCGACGGTGTCCCAGTCGGTGGTGGGCGAGAAGCCCTTGTAGTCGTTCTGCTGCCAGTGGCTGCTGCTCTCCTCGGCGCTCACCGTGATCTTGGACAACCACTTGACGTTACGGGCCCCCACCGTTCCGGGCACGACTACCCGCACCGGGAAGCCGTGGTCGGGGGGGAGAGGCTCGCCGTTCATCTCGTAAGCCAGCAGGACGTCGCCTTCCTCGCTGGTCGCCTTGTTGACGGGGATGGACGCGCCGTACGTCGTCCCCGTCACGTCTTTATCAAGCCCCTCAAACTGCACGTGGCGAGCCCACTGCGCCGCATCCGGATCGTATCCGGCGGCCAGCAGCACGTCGCGAAGGCGCGCGCCCGCCCACGTGGCGTTACTGATGGCCGAAATGCCCCAGTTCAATCCCTTCACCTGCTTGACCGTGTTCATCTCGGAGCGCCTGTTGCCCGCACACTGCAGCGTGGCCGTGATCGTGTACTTGGGGAAGCGGCTCTTTAAGTCCTCCAAGGACAGCTTGAGACCACCCCCGGGGAGCCCGTCCACCTGCAGCTCATACGACGCCGGGTCCACCCGCGGAACGGGCAGGTGGTTCCTCTTGAAGAAGATGGCGGAGGGCGTGACGTAGCTATCCGAGAGCAGCTCGGGAGGCGGCTCGGCGTTGAAGGGCTTCAGGCTGTTGACGCGCAGCACGGGATGTCGCTCGGGGTCGGACGAGTACGGATCTGACGATGCCGCGCTCTGCTGCTTTTTCTGGTCCTCCGCCCGCAACTCGCCGACCTCGTAGACAATCACAAATGAGACGGATGATGAATGTGACGAATAGAGACACAACGCTATCACCGTTAGCATTCCTCAGCACATTAGCACCTTGATTTACAAGTTTAATTTGTTACGTAAGTCCCAAAAGTGTGCTTTTGTCAGCCGACATGGTAGAGCGACAAGCTAAGGGAGCATCTTTTTTTTTTTTTTTTTTTCCATCATGACACTTGTGTTCCTCACACCTTATATTCAGACAGCATGTCCAGCACGTGCTCCTGGTTGTGCACCGCATAAAGCGCCCAAAAGGGTTCGAGGGCCCCGCCTGCCGCCAGCAGGATTTTATCCCCGCCGGGGTGCACGGGGACAAACTCGGTGATGTCGTAGACGCCGCCTTTGTAAGTGACCCACACGCCATCTTTCAGCGTGCGGTGCTTGGTGACCTCTTCTTGGCTGAAGACGGGAAGCTGGGAGGTCTGCGCTTTCAGCTGAGCGCTCACAACGTCGCTCTGCTCCGCCTGCACAGCAGAGATAACAACGCTGTCAACACGTCACCAATCACAAAGCGCGGCATCGAAAGCTGCTTTGTGAACGCTGACTTGAAAAAGCACGATGATGTCTTCTGTACCGAATCATTTGTCATCAGTTTGGAAATCATCCACACTATCCAAACAGGTAGTTGTTCAAATTTCCTGACACAGATACGAGAGATGACGGAGATCTGACAGGGATGCTGAGTTCAGGAGGAACAAGCTGAGTCACTGAAAGTGGGAGTCGAAAACTGACTAATGTGCTGAGTCAGGTTTCTGCTGCACCGTTTGCAAAAACACGGCCCGGCCGGGCGTGGCAGCCGACAACTCGAACAAACTTTCTTTCTTGGGGTTCAAGCTAACAAGAGTAATAGCGCCAAAGTGGTAAAATGGTGTCAGAGCTAAAATATCAGATTTGGTAATCTCTCAAACAACCAACTTTATTCCCCTAAATTTATCATTTAAATTAAAAAAAAAAAAGGTTTTATAAAAAAAATACATATATAATAAAAAGCTCATTTTAATTCTGAAAATATACAACTTCATTTTGAAAACAAAAACCTTTCATCACAAAAATATACAACTTTATTCAAATGATTACTTCAACTCTAATTTTGAAAGGTTTTAATCGAACATACAAAACTTGAAATCTAAAAAGAATCTCAAAAACCAGAAAGATCCAAATCAAAATCCAAAACTTATGAGCATATTCAACTATTCTCATAAAAATTCTGACTGAACACTTGAGTTTCTAAAATATTTAACAAAAATAAATAAATAAATAAATCAAATAAAACTGGTGACTAGTTTCAAAAACGTACAACTTTACCCCAATTCCGACTTTAACCCTTTCATGGGCAATTGTTACTACAGTGGACATCTTATCATGTTATCAGATTGCATGAAAGTATTAATCTAAAAAATATACAATTTTATTCTTGCAAAAATTCAAATTTTTGGTCATATTTGCCCTCCATCATAGAATAATTAAGGCAGTCAGCAGGGACGTTATTTTGTTCTTTTAAATGTGCCATTTATTCCTTTCACAGCTGGATTTCTATTGCTTATCAAATGAAACAACCGAGCATGTCTTCTCAACTATTTCGCATGAAATCTTCAGCTTACGTTGCGCAAAGATGCACAGAGAGCTGACCTTGTGATGGTGGACGCCATACGCCAGAACAGCTCCAGTCCCGGCCAGGAGACCCGCAAAGGCGAGTCGCAAGTTTGGAGCGTGTCCAGGGTGCTCCCATCTCTGGTCCTTGTTGTCATTATTGTTGCTGCTGCTCACAAGACGAAGCGAACACCACGCTCCAGCAGAGGACGCTTGGGGTCTACGAAAATTGCGACAATCTCGTGAGGACTCCAATTCAATTCAAAGAGGGATGAGGAAAGCCACACAGTACCTTTGAGGGCTGAGCGGACCAAAACGCGTTAGACGGTGACAGTGTCGAAGCACGAGCATTGCATTAATGTTCTGTAGGGAAGATCACAACGAGAAGATTTGGATCAAATATGAAATGGAACATGAAAAAGAGCGTGGACACATGCTGTGAATCGGGAGGTCATATTTGGAGGAAATAAACTCTCCCCGTTGCTTAATGAGTAACGAGGGTGTCGTTAAACTGCTGCAGTTTTATTTTGAAAAGATGTGACTTCCTATCATCCTTCCATGTCACAGACGGTCACCGTGGATGAGGCGCAAGCTCATGTGTGCAGACATTGATTTTTATCCTTATGCTGTGTTTACGCCGGCGCTCACTCCAAGGCTTGTGTTACGGGTACATTCTTGTCAAAATGCCAAAGTGCAACTTTCAACTCGACACCTCCTCCCGAACCCACCAATCAGCAGAGAGCTCACAAAAAAGGAGCTCTGTTGGTAAACACTGATCATGCAGGTTTTGATACTGACTACTTCTACTACACAGTAGAATAAAGCAATTTCTTTCTTTTATTGAGATGCGCAAGGGTCGAACAACAACGGTCGCGCCTTCCCAAATGTGCGAAGAGTTCAGAAATATTAGCAGAACTATGCTGAATATTAAAAATATATACATAACAGTAACAGAGTTCAATGGTTATAGAGCTTACAAAATAGATATTTGATAAGACGAGGTTGAAAGAGACAAGAATGATTTGGATGACTCAAAATGAATCAATCAGTCTATTAATGACCAACAGATTTAATTCAGACAGACAGACTTTGACTTTGCAGTGACACTGAGTCATAAAAGCATCGACTGCGTTGTTGCTGTAAAGGGCTCAGGTACACTTTTCTTATCAACTTTTTCAGTAGCTTATGATGTTGACGACTAAGACTTACGGCTTCTCCCAGTAGCTTTGTCTGATCCAACTAGCTGACCAACAGCGAATAATAATATCAAATTCTACCACATAAATATTTTGTTATTTTAATAGTTTTTTTTTACCCCCATGTACTCATACTTTTGTGTGTTTATTTTTTTTTGACGACTTTTGAATAACTTTAAATATTCCGATCTGTCAAGTAGCATTGACTACTAGCATTGACACAATAGATTGGTGATCTTATTTAAGATTTTTTTTCTTTTTTCTGTCTGTTCCAAGAATATTAATGTTGTATTTTGTGCGGGCCTCTAAATGAACATCTTCAACCATTCAAAATGTTCTGTCTAATCTGAGCAAACACACATTTGTAAGGTGTTTTTTTTTTCCAGTTAAGGTGAGCTAATTTGGTCGAAAATAATTCCACTGTGTTAGTGAAGATACAAAGGTTGACAGTCAAACAATGGCTAACGATATTTTTTGTCTTTTTTTTGTCACTCAGTAAGAGTACAGTAATTATTTAGGGTGTCCACGCCTACACTCCACACACACACACACACACACACACACACACACACACACACACACACACACACACACACACACACACACACACACACACACACACTTTTTATTTTGTTCA